>CABHPH010124588.1:18865-48691 GCA_902168325.1 Peromyscus nudipes
CTTCCTTCCTTCCTTCCTTCCTTCCTTCCTTCCTTCCTTCCTTCCTTTCTTCTTTCTTTCTTCCTTCCTTCCTTTCTCTCTCCCTCCCTCCCTCCCCCCTCCCTCCCTCCCTCCCTCTCTCTCTTTCTCTCTCTTACTACTATCACTTACTACGCTACTCACAGCTTATCAAAAGAAAAGAAACTACAAAGAGCTTCAGTATTAAAAAGTGCTTTTGCATTTAAATATTAAATAGGTTTTTATTTATTTATTTATTGGTTTTTTTCCAAGGTAGGGTTTCTCTGTGTAACTGCCCTGGCTGTCATGGAACTTGCTCTGTAGACCAGGCTGGCCTCAAACTCATAGAGATTTGCCTGCCTCTGCCTCCCCAGTTATGGGATTAGAGATGTACCTGCAGCTGCCCAGCTGAATAGGTTTTTATTTTGTGCTTTTTGAGACAGGGTCTCACATGTTGCCCAGATTGACTTGAACTCAGAATGTACTAGAGGCTGAACTTGAACTCCTCATTCTACTGTTTTCATCTTGAAAGTGCCTGCATGTCTTTCTTTAAAAAACTCTTAGCGACCCGAGAGGTGGCTCTGAGGTTAGGCGCCCGGCCCGCAGTGGCAGAGGTGGCGAGTTCGGTTCCCGCGAGTGCCATCGTCTGGATGACGTCAGTATCGATCATTCATCGGAAAAAAAAAAGTTTTAGGGCTGGAGAGATGGTTCAGTGGTTAAGAGCACTGACTGCTCTTTCAGAGGTCCTGAGTTCAATTCCCAGCAACCACATGGTGTGGCTCACAACCATCTGTAATGAGATCTGGTGCCCTCTTCTGGCATGCAGTCATATATGCTGTATACATAATAATAATAAATAAATAAATCTTAAAAAACTCTTTTTTTAAAGATTTATTTATTATGTATACATAATTTACTTATTATGTATACATAATGCTCTTAACCTCTGAGCCATCTCTCCAGCTCTAAAAAACTCTTAGATGTCTATAATTACTTACTTTTGCTCCTGTGGTGTCTAATACTTTAGAGTTAAAATTTTATTCCTAAAGGATCTTCCTAGAAGATCCTGAGCTGCCTTTTAATAGGAGTGGCCAAGTTAAATATAAAAATGAATGGTAACCATAGATGAGTTCACACAAAAAGAAAATTTCCAAATGCCAGAGAGTGCTAAGTGTGTGCAGAGACTCTGAATCAACTTTGGGGTAATGTTATTGAAACTTAGACAGGGCTCTACATGGACAGTCAGACAGTGTCTCAGTGTTACAGTGCCTTGGTTGTTTAGATCATATGAGGTGGAACACCTGTGTGGGTTTTTTCTTTTGGAGACTGATTATCTGAGTGAGTCATTGTGGTTTATGAGAGATCAGAATCCAGATGATCTGGATCTGCTTATTAGAGTGTGGAATTATTTTGTAATAGTGCCATAACACCTAAGACAGAAATAAGGCTTAACATAATTAACTCTTTCTGACAAGGTAATGGCCTGCTTGGGTGGCACCAGTGACCTTGCCCTAAGTCTAGCCTACTTTGAGGCAGATTAGTCTTATTTTGAGAATAGAACAGTTTAACATAGGCATCTGTACCAGAGGGTATACACAATTTATATTTGTAAATTTATTATTGTTTGCAAAGCAACTTATACACTTGATACACATTCTTTCTTTGATCTTCCTATCAAAACTCAGCCCATCTCTCAAGACCTAGTTTACATTACTTCTTCTACAAAAAATAATATCCAAACCTTTTAAAGAAATAGTTCAATATTTCTCCCATTTGTTCATATTCTTTCTTTTTAATCTTTAAAAAAAGATTCAATTATTTTATTTTTATGTGTGTGAGTGTTTGTCTCCATGTCTATATGTGCACCATGTGCATACCTGGTGTCAAAGCGGGGTTAGAAGGCATTGGATCTTCTGGAGCTGGACTTTAAGGCATGTGTGAGCCACTGTGTAAGTACTAAGAACTATACCTAGGTCCTTCACAAGAGAAGCAAGTACTCATAAATACTGAACCATCTCTCCAGCCCCATATTTTTCCTCCTTTTATTACTAATTTATTTATTTTTAAGTTAATTCATTTTTAAATTAGGTATATAGGTGTTTTGCCTACTTGCATATCTACACCACTTGCCTGAGAAGTCCAGAAGTGGGCATCAGGTCCCATAGAAATGGAGTTAGAGAAGGTTACAAGCTGCCATTTGGGAACTTGAATTGAACCTGGGTTCTTTAGAAGAGCAGGTATTACTGCTAACTGCTGAGCCATCTCTCTAGCTTCCATCTGTTACTGAAGTTTTGATGTAAACAAATGCTTTCCCAGTTATACTGTCATCTTGTTTAGAGGAAGATGACCACAGTGTTAGGCATGGTGGCTCTTGCCTGCAATACCAAAATTCTGGAGGCCTAAACAGGAGGACCTCTCAAAATGCATACCCCACTGTGCAGCTATTTTCTAAACTGAGACTCCCTGTTCCCAGCATTGTTCATCATTGGGCTGTTTCCATCTGTTTCTGTGACTGAAGGGGACAAGAGAGACTAGAAAGTGGTACAGATAGACCCCACTACTCTGGAGTGACATGTGTGAATTCTGTTCATGCTTCACTAGTATGCTAGATAGTTTTATGTCAACTTGACACAAACTAAAGTCACTTGAGAGGAGGGAACCTCCATTAAGAAAATGCCTCCATAAGATCTTTAACTGTAAAGCATTTTCTTAATTAGTGATCAATGGGGGAGGGCCCAGCCCACTGTGGGTGGTTTCATCCCTGGGCTGGTGGTCCTGGATTCTATAACAAAGCATGCTGAGCAAGCCATGAGGAGCAAGCCAATAAGCAGCACCCCTCTGTGGTCTCTGCATCACCTTTTGACTCCAGGTTCCTGCCCTGCATGAGTTCCTGCTTGACTTCCCTCAGTGATTAGTTATCACCTGTAAGTGTAAGATAAAATAAACCCTTTCCTTCCCAAGTTGTCTTGGTCATTGTGTTTCATCACAGCAATAGAAACTAACTTTGACAACTAGCAAGAACCAGTCTGTGCCTGTGTTTAATCGAGGGGAGGATTGTGGAAGTATAACAGAAATGTGACAAGGGATTTGGAGGGGTTAATTATCTAAGCTGCATAAAAGGATCAAGAAAAAGACAAAAAAGCTCACTGGTAGAGTGCTTGCTTAGCATATACAAAGCTCTGAGTTCAATCCCCACCATGCATGAAACTGGGCCTGGTAGCTTGTAACCACAGCACTTGAGGGGTGAAGGCAGGAGAATTAGAAGTTCAGCAGTATCTTCAGCTGCAAAAAGTATGAGGTTATCTTGGCCTATATAAGACTGTCTCAAAAACCTAGGGCTGTTGGGTAGGTATGCTTACACATTCTTAGCATATGCCTGGCTATGGCTTCAACCTCTAGTGTAGGGAAAAGGGGCTGGCTAAAGAAACCCACCCTGACCCTGGAGCCCAGAATTAGGGAAGGATGGCTCAGATAAGGCCAGTGAGAGAAACACAGTTTAGCTCAGATCAGAGTCATCTCTGCCCCTGTCCAACTGACTTGTGAAACCAACCAATCACAGAGCAGGACAGCAGAATCCTGGCCCTAGGGCCTAGGACCAGGGAAAGAAACACAGCCTGTGTTTGGGACCTGAGCCAGAGAAATGAACAGTTTATCCCCAAACCCAGAACCCAGGAAATATGCCCTGACTCTGAAACTAGTACCAAAATAACACTCTTGGCCCCTAGAATCGGAGTCAGTGAAAGAAATGTGTCCTGGCGTTAGAGGTAGTGTCAAAAAGCCAAGAAAGACCAGTGAAAGAAACACAGTTTGGCCCTGAAATCAGGACCATCTCTGCCTCTTGCCCACAAAACTGACCAATCCCTGGGCAGAAAATAAACTAACCAATCACAGTTGACTCCGCCCTCTAGATATCCTATATAAACTGCCCTGCCCGGTCAGTTGTGAGCTGTTCTCTCCACCCTGGTAGAGGCAGCTACTCTCTTGGACTCCTCCTTCCCAAATAAACCTCTTTCTCAAAAGAAACACAGAAGAACCTTGCTGGGACGTCCCATAGTGGACTGAGCAAGGGGGAGCTGAACAGAAGAACCCTGCTAAGACATCCCATAGTGGACTGAGCAAGGGGGAGCTGAACAGAAGAACCTTGCTAAGATGTCCCATAATGGACTGAGCAAGAGAGAGCTGGTAACACTAAGTCAGAGATTGTGGTTCTCTAGGAGAGGAGCAGGATTGCTGTATCCTGTGGGGAGACCATTACCCATCACACCAGGTATATCCTGACTTTCCCAAAGAGTCAGGATACCCTTCCTTGCTGAAGCAGTTCCAGGCCTGACTCTCCCAAGAAGTCAGAAAAATTTCCTTTCCAAGGTTGGGCTGTTTCTTTGCAGTCCCAGCCATCAGAGCTGTGCTAAACAGCTCCAGGTGTCTGGGACACCTTCAGGGCAGAGCTCTTGTTCTAAGTAGCTTGAGGTGTCTGGGATACCTCACCCTATAGGGCTGAACTGTCTCCAGTTCAGCCATCAGAGCTGTGCTAAACAGCTTCAGGTGTCCGGGACAAGTCCAGGGCAGAGCTCTTGTTCTGAGTAGCTCAAGGTGTCTGGGATACCTCACCCTCTGGGGCTGAACTGTCTCCTTGCAGTTTCAGCCATCAATTTACTAACATTTTGGTGCTGAAACCTGGGACACTAAACCCAGAGTTTTTGTAGTTTACTTACATCTAGCACCTAAAAAGAAAGAAAGCAAAATAAATTATATAAAGTTGGAAGTGGTATCATTTTTTAATATCCCCCAATCTTCCCACAGAAATTGTCTGGTAAAACCTAAAATCCCAAAAATATCATTTATACTGCAAGGCATGAACCCTCATATATAAAATAATAATACTTGACAGTGGATGCATCACTGTAACACGATTCACATGTACAAAGAGGCAGAGAGAGCTAAAACATAGTGTGTGGGAGTTAGCTAAAGAGCAGAGTGTATGATTAGTAGGCAAGAGACTGGGAGTTCAGTTCCCAGTACAGACCAAACAACAACATCCATCAAATTACTAAAAGATGTCCCCAAAAGGACCATACTTAGTGTGTGTAGAAGCAGTCAAAGTGGAATCTTTATGGATTCCTATTTTTCAGATGCACACAAATGGGAAGACTAGATATTTCCAGAATGGCTTGGTTCTTATGTATCCTCAAAACCAACCCAGACTCCCAATATCAAACCCTGCAGGGAAGGAAAACCACTAGAAATAGACATAAGAAAGAAACTTATAACTGTTTTTAAGCAGTACATTAATTAAAGAATATTTATCCCCTTAGGCATTTTCAATGACAGTTGTATTCAGCACCATTGTTCAAGCTCATCTTGCAGATTATTTGGAATGAGGCCACTTGGCCTCATTAAGATACTTTATCCCAGCACTTAGGAGACAGAGACAGATGGATCTCTGTGAGTTCAAGTCCTGCCTGGTCTACAGAGCAAGTTCTAGACAACCAGAACTGTCTTGGAAAACCAAAAAGAAAAAAAAAAGATACTTCAATAACAAAATCCATTCAACACAGAGCATACTTCCCATTATCAAATTCCCAGAGAAAATTAAGTCTAAAGATTAGAAATAAATGTAGAAAAGAAATTACAGGATGTACATGTGGGTCCTTTGGATCCAGAGTGTGATTGCATTCTGGTTATTTTACCTTCTACACATTCCCCTACCAGAATTTTAATGCAGAGAGAAAATAATATCTTAGTATAGGTGTCTTTACCACACAGAATAAAAGATTAAAAACCTATGTAGAAAAGGTTTCTGAGTTGATTCTAAAAGGAAAACTGAAACTTTATCAGTTAGCAAGAATAGACCCAGCAGAAACTGTAGTACCTTTTACTGAAGATAAAATTGCTTCTTTACAGGCAGAAAATGAACATTGGCAAAGAGCCTGCAGTAATTTTTTTGGGAGAGTTTAACAATAAATATCCCCAAAGCAAGAGAATTCAATGTATAAAGAGAACTAACTAGATCCTTCATCACATTGTACAGGGAACATCAATTTCTGGAGCTCCTACATTGTATACTGATGCAAAAAAATCAGGAAAGGCAAGTTATAAATCAGGAAATTTGAATAAAGTGGCTCAAATCCCTTGTGATTCTGTTCAAAGTGAGAATTATATGCTATTGTCATGGTATTATTGGATTTACCAGAAACTCTTAATATAGTTACTGACTCTCAATATGCAGAAAGAGTTGCCTGACATATTGAAACTGCTAAACTTATTCCTGATGATGCAAAATTGAGCTTGTTATTTATTCAGTTATAAGAAATAATCAGAAATAGAAATCATCCCTTATATATAAAACACAGATTAGATCCCATATGGGTCTACCAGGCTCTCTAGCACAAGGTAATAATGAAATCAATCAACTATTATTAGAAAATGTGTTAGAAGTCTCAGAATTTCATAAAAATTACCATGCCAGTTATAAGGGTTTGAAAAAAGATTTTTCTATCACTTGGCAACAAGCCAGAAATTATAAGAAAATGTCCTACTTGTTCCTTGTATAACCAAATTCTTCTACCTAAAGGAAGTAACCGAAAGGATACTCAAAGAAATGAAATTTGGAGATGTGTTTAATTTTGCAAAATTTGGAAAATTAAAATATGTACACCACACCATAGACACATATTCAGGATTTCAATGGGCAATTGCTTTGAGTTCTGAAAAGACTGATTCTGTAATCACACATTTGTTATAAGTTATGACCATCATGGGGATACCTGTACAACTTAAGACTTACAATGCTTCAGCATATGTCTCTAGTAAAATGAAACAGTTTTTTTGCCTATTACAACATAAAACATATTACATGTATACCACAGAATCCTATAGGGCAAGTAGTTATAGGAAGATCTAGTCAAACTCTAAAAGATATGCTTAATAAACAGAAAGAGGTAATAAAGACCCCTAGAGATAGAGTACATAATGCTTTACTAACTTTAAGTTTTCTAAATGCTAATGGGAAAGGAACAACAGCTGTAAAGAGACATTGAATAATAGAAAAAGACTACTGAATTAAATCAGCCTGTATACTTTAAAGATGAGTTGACTTCAGAATGAAGACAAGGATATGTGTTATATTGGGAAGAGGTTTTGCTTTTGTTTCCATAGGTGAAGAAAAGCTGTGGATACCATCAAAATCGTGGGAGAGCAAAGAAAGAGATACCATGATAAATGGAGACTTCATGGTAATAAGGAAAAACAGGGTGCAAGGGAAGTTCTCAGGAATCCACAAGGATGACCCCACCTTAGACTACTAGCAATAGTCAAGAGGATGCCTGAACTGGCCTACTCTAGTAATCAGATTAGTAAATACCCTATCATCATAGAGTAACTGATGTCATCATCAAGTAATTGATGGAAGCAGATGCAGAGATTCATGGTCGGGCACTAGGCAGAGCTCCAGGAGTCCAATTGATGAGAGAGAGGAGGAATTCTATGAGCAAGGGACATCAAGATCATGATAGGAAAACATAGAGATGGCCAGGCCAAACTAGTGGAAACTCGTGAACTGTGGACCAATAGCTGTGGAGCTGCCATGGGACTGGACTAGGCGAGACAGTTGTTTAGCTTGATCCACTTAAGGGGCCCCCTGGCAGTGGGATCAGGATCTGTCCCTGGTGCATGAGTAGGCTTTTTGAAGCCCTGGAGGGACATTTTGCACAGCCTTGGTGCAGGTGGGAGGGGCTTGGACCTGCCTCAACTGAATATACTGGGCTCTGCTGACTCCCCATGGGAAGCCTTGCCTTGAAGGAGATGGAGATGGGGGGGGGGGTTGAGGGGAAGGCTGGGGTGTGGGAGGAGGGGGATTTGTGGCTGTTTTGTAAAATAAATATAAAATTTCTTAATAATAAAAAAGATTTGATTTGAACAAGAGAGACCTCTTGATTAGAAGAGGTGGTAGTTCATCAGCCAGCATGACAATTCAATCTAAACTGACTTATAAGACTAACAAATGCTTTTCATTTGATCAGATATAACTTGCCAAAAGGGAAACTCCTCAAAGTTAGGGTTGGGGCAGGGTTTTGTTTTTGTCTTTCCAGGAGAATGAAGGCATCCAGCTAAAGAATCTTAAGACCACTGGACAAATGAGACATCTGAAGAAAAAGAATGAATCATCCACAGAAAATGTCCTTGAAACACTTTCTTGAAACATCCTATTGGGATATCACATTTTCAACAGGATACAATTTCATAAATCTTCCCAAATATTTGTTTCTGCTGTTCTGTACAGACAGATAATGCAAATGGTCTTTCTGTAGTTCCAGTTCAGTTAAATATTAAAGCTGGCCTTGGAGTTGGAGTGTGGCTCTCTCCTTCTGTAAACCCACACATGCTTGTTAAAAGGAAAATCTAAAATCTCTGTCTCATGTCAGAAGAGCCACCTGATATGAGGCAGAAGAAAAACCAAAATTAAGGGACTATTCTATTGCTACTAATCTCATGATGTTTTCGTTTTATTTTGACTCTTCAAAACTTTCCTTAAGGTATAAATAGTATATAAAAATTTATGAGATTAATATAAATATTTTAAACATTTGTCATGATATTAATGGTATACTGATTAATTCTAGAAAAAGACTTCTTTTAGCTTTCTATACATGATTTTGTGCTTGCATCTCTATCAAGTAACTAGAAATTAAGTTTTTGTACTCTGGATATATATAACAAATTATGGTCCTTTAATCTCTTTGAGATCTGCTGCATATGACATTTAAAATGTATAAGTTTTCTGCAGTGAACCATGACCATGCCTAACAGTGACCTTTGGAGTCTCCAAAAGGATGATGAGGCCTCACAATGATGACTCCACATGGACTTTGATAACTCCACTAACCTGACAAACACCACCCAAAGATCGGCTTTGGACTACAAACTGCTCAGGACCATTTCAAGGTGGCTGTTGAGATGATCCAGCCTCACAGACTGCTTTATCCAGACTTGAACAAGCCCTGCACTTTTCTGTTACACAGAGACTGGATAACAAATAATACAGCTAGCTCTTCTAGGACTGGACAGTTATCCCAGTTTTTTTTTCAGGGTCCTATAAAGATGCTGTTGCCCCCAGACAGCAGGAGGTAATTTTAAGAACACAATGCCCATATTCCCAAGAGGTAGGATGGGTGGTTTTTGATCATTCAGTGGGTTATGGATATTTGTCATCATTTGGGGGGTTGGTTACAAGTTGTTATTGGTAGTGGTCAGGAAAAAAGTTGAACAAAGGAGATTAGATTCAGAGATCTTGTTCTAAATGGGGGGGGATATATAAATAGGATAAAAGGGTAGATTATTGAATCTACTTTTAATCCAAAAAGCAGCTACTAGTTTTAAATATTTTACATTGGAATGGATTTTTCTATATTGATACTAATTTAAGGTTATTTTTGTTAGAACATACTGTATATATGTTTCTACTCTTGTTCAAGGTATTGTACCTATACAGTTCTTCTAACAGTGTAATGTAAAGTTCTAGTCATTGAAAGTTATTATTAGAAACTATTTAGGATAATAAAGAAATGCAGATTAGGAGTTAGTCACCTATTACAATCAAACTTGTCATGTTAGGTATGTTTTCAAGGTTAAACAGAAATATGTTTTAGATAGACGGTCTTCAAACACTTCAGAGATCTACAGAATATGGTATTTAAGATATTTTAATAACAAGATTTTTTAAAATGACAATAATACATGTCTGCTCCTGGCAGCACCAATCTACTTCAGAGAAGATGATGGGCATCAAAGAAACACCATATGGAGTTTACTTTCTTTATGGCAAAAGTTAGCCACTGGGCAAGCAAGTACCCTTGTCTTGACTACTGACAGTATACTGTCCAAATTGGATAGAAAAGAAAGTAACTGCTGGATTTTGCAAAGACAAGGGAGTACAGTCCATCACAAATCCTACTTTACTGAAAAGTCTGTCAGATATTCTAGGCTTGCAGGCTGAAGATCAATGCCCCAACATTGTAGAGGAACCTTGGGTAACTGTCCAGGAAGCCAGCTGTTTTGTCATATTTAATTTTGGAAGTTGTTTGCACTGCACTTCCTGTTTACTCATGTAATATTACATCCTTCTCAGGTCTCTGATGGAGTTGAAGACAAGATAGTTACATTTTTTCCTTGTTAAGAGACTCAGAAAAAAAACTCACAAAAGAGATGTAAAGTGTATAAGGTTGAAAGACATAAAAAGATAGTTTGGGTTGGTAATGCAAGTTTTGATAGAAAGTGAATTAGATACAGCATTTTGGGCTCACCAAGGTAGCACAGATAATGCAGTATTTTCTCTGAATTTCTCAAATGCTAATGGACTAGACATTGTTAATGTAATTATTGCCTGTATATATTTGTATATAATTATTGTACTTATTGTATATAGTTTTTCTGTAACATGAATCTTAAAAGGTTTAATTAAAAAAAGCCCCAGAGCCAAATATTGGGGTGAAAGCTGAAATATCAGAGAAGCAGAATAAGCCAGCCACAAGCTCTTACTTCTATGAAATCCTCAGCCTCAAGAGTATGAATTTCTGTTTCCTCACACTTTGTATACCTTTCTGTGTATTGCCATATTACTTCCTGAGATAAAAGGAGTGTGTCCTTCCCAAGCAATGACATGAGATCTCAAGTTCTGGGATTAAAAGTGTGTGCCACCATGCCTGGCTCTGTTTCCAGTGTGGCCTTGAACTCTCAGAGATCCAGATAGATCACTGCCTCCCAAGTGATAGGATTAAGGGTGTGTGCCACCACTTTCTGACCTCTATGTCTAATTTGGCTCCTGACTTTTTCCTCTGATCCCCAGATAAGTTCATTAGGATACACAATATATCCTCACATTTCCCCTTTTTTTGTCTAAAATAGTAAAAGAAGGTTATAACTAATATAAGAAAAACTATATACAATAAGTATATATAATATATACAGTCAAGAATTACATTAACAATGTCCAATCTGTTTGCATTTGACAAATTCAGAGAAAATACTCCATTATTTATCCTATTTTGGTAAGTCCAAAATGTACCTAATTCACTTTCTATCCTAACTTGTATTACCAATCAAAAACTATCTTTTGATGTCTTTCAAACTTACACATTACACCCCTTTAGGGAGTTTCTTTTCTGAATTTGTTAACAAAAAAAAACCTATAACATAACTATCTAATTTTCAACCCCCTCAGAGACCCAAGAAGGAAATAATATTACCTAAGTAAACAGGAAGTGCAAACAAATGACTTCCAAAAAATTGTGAAAAATGACAGAAACAACTGGCTGCCTGGATAGTCATCCAGGGTTTCTCTGCAACATTGGGGCATTCATCTTTGACCTACAGGCCTAGCAGATATGACAGACTCATCTATAAAGCAGGATTCTCTAAAGGACCTTTCTACCTTGTCTTGGCAAGGTTTAGCAGTCCTTTCTTTTGTGTCCTGCTTGTGCGTTTTGGACAGCATACTATCAGCAATCGAGGTATGGGCACTTTCTTGTCCAGTGGTTAACCTTTGCCACAAAGAAAGTAAATGGAGTTTCTTTAATGCTCAACATCTTCTCTGAAGTAGATTGGTGCTGCCATGAGCAGACATGTCTCATAGTCATAAAAAAAGAGAAAATCTATGTTATTAAAACATTTTAAGTGCCATTCTAAAGATCTGTAAAGTGTTTGAAGATGACTTGACTATCTAAAATATATTTCTGTTTAACCTTGAAAACATACGTAATATGACTACAAGATTAATTGTAATGGCTATTAACTTGTGCTGTAGGATGGTCTGTATGTCAAATTACTCTGATTGGTCAATAAATAAAACACTGATTGGCCACTGGCTAGGCAGGAAGTATAGGCGGGACTAACAGAGAGGAGAAAAGAACAGGAAGGTGGAAGGAGACACAGTCAGCCACCGCCAGGACAAGCAGCATGTAAAGATGCCGGTAAGCCACAAGCCATGTGACAAGGTATAGATTTATAGAAATGGATTAATTTAAGATATAAGGACAGGTAGCAAGAAGCCTGCCACGGCCATACAGTTTGTAAGCAATATAAGTCTCTGTGTTTACTTGGTTGGGTCTGAGCGGCTGTGGGACTGGCAGGTGAGAGAGATTAGTCCTGACTGTGGACCAGGCAGGAAAACTCTTGCTACAAACTTGCATATCTTTTTTAAAAAAATTATTATTATTATTTTATTAAGAAATTTTCTATTCACTTTACATACCAACCACAGATCCCCCTCTTCCCTCTTCCCACCCCACAGCCTTCCCCCACAAAACCACCCCCCATCCCCACATTTCCCAAGTCAAGGTCTCCCATGGGAAATATTTTAATCTTATATCCTTTTACATGGATAAACATATTAGTTTCTCCTCTAGGTTTATGATCTATCTAAATGGTTATAGACCATTTGTTTTCATCTAAGAAGTGTTCCATCATGAATAGAGAAGTCAATTGCAGGCATCAAAGAAGTTCTGAGTAGATGTGTATTATCTGACACAGACACAGCCATGTCAAGGATCTGCTGCTTCAGACTCATGAGAAATTTGCAAAGGTCAATCCCCCAGGCCCAGGAGAGATGGCAAAGCCTTCTTCTGGTCCAACCATGAATGTTTTTTTTTAAAAATTTATAATTTAATTTTACATATCAGCCACAGATTCCCCTGTCCTCCCTCCTCCTTACCCCCCCTGCCTTACCCCCAACCCACCCCCCATTCCCATCTCCTCCAGGGCAAGGACTCCACTGGGGATTCAGCCCAGCCTGGTAGATTCAGTCCAGGCAGGTCCAGTCCCCTCCTCCCTACACCCAGGCTGAGCAAAGTGTCCCTGCATAGACCCCAGGCTCCAAACAGCCAGCTCATGCACTAAGGACAGGTCCTGGTCCCACTGCCTGGGGGCCTCCCAAACAGTTAAAGCTAATCAACTGTCTCACTTATCCAGAGGGCCTGGTCCAGTTGGGGGCTCCTCAGCTATTTGTTCATAGTTCATGTGTTTCCACTAGTTTGGCTTATATCCTAATTAGTTTGTAATAACTTTCAAGGACTAGCAATTTGTATTACATTGTAGATGTAATTCTGAATGGTCTTATTAAATAAGAAACACATAGCCAAATGCAGAGTTAAAAGCCCAGAGATCGAGCAGCAGCCAAGAGCTAAGACTGCCTTCTTACCCCTTTCTGTCGCTGTTGTCCTTCCCCTCAGAAAGAGACCTACTTCCTGTGTGTCTGCATTTTTATTGACTTTCTGTTCTGCCTTCTCATTAGTTGTAAACCCAACCACATGACCTCCTCATCACTGCCTGTCTATACAGACCTCCAGGTCTCTATGGTTGGTATTGAGATTAAAGGCGTGTGTCTCCAGGCTAGCTATGTCCTTGAACACACAGACTCTGCCTGCCATGTAATTGGATTAAGGGCATGTGCTACCACTGCCAGACTTCTGCTAATGGCTTGCTATTAGCTCTGACCCCCAGGCATACATACAAATAAAATCATATTTCAGCACAAATAAAATATCACCATATTTCCCCTTTCTATTCTAATAAAAAGAAAAAAGTTATAACAAATGTAAGAAAAACTATATACAATAAGTACAACAACTATATACAATATATACAAGCAATAAATACCTAAACAATGTCTAGTCCATTCGCATTTGACAAACTCAGAGAAAATAATTCCATTATCTATCCTATTTTGGTAAGTAAAAAATGTATCTGATTCACTTTCTGTAGCTAGAGTTTTCCTGCCGAGCCCACAGTCAGGACAAATCTGTGTCCCCCGCCAGTCCCACAGCCGCTCAGACCCAAACAAGTAAACACAGAGATTTATATTGCTTACAAACTGTATGGCCGTGGCAGGCTTCTTGCTAATTGTCCTTATATCTTAAATTAATCCATTTTTATAAATCTATACCTTGCCACATGGCTTGTGGCTTACCGGCATCTTCACGTGCTGTTTGTCATGGTGGCGGCTGGCAATGTCTCCTCAGCCTTCCACATCCCAGAATTCTCTCCTCCTTGTCCCGCCTATACTTCTTCCTGCCTGACCACTGGCCAATCAGTGCTTTATTAACATGTTTGACATACAGACCATCCCACAGCACTTTCTATCCTAACTTATATTACTAACAAAACTATCTTATAATGTCTTTCAAATTTATACACTTAAACCTCTTTAGTAAGTTTCTTTTCTAAAATTCTTAATAAGGAAAACTTTAACTATCTAATCTTTAATTAACTATAACTATCTACTCTTCAACTCCCTCAGAGACCCAAGAAGGAAATAATATTACCTAAAAAATTTAAAATAAAAACAGGAATTGCACACAAGCAGCTTCCAAAAAAAATGTGAGTTGACAGAAACAGCCAGCTACCTGAACAGTCACCCAAGGTTTCTCTGCAGCATTGGGGCATCATCTTCAGTCTATAGGCTTAGTGTATCTGACGTATTATTTGTTTCATCATTTTTGTGTTATCATTTTAAAAAAGTTGTTTAATATGAGTTTCAAGATAAAAGTTTTAGAAAAACTTGTTAAAACAAATCATAGAGAAATTCAGACCTAGACAGAAGAATTTAAAGGTGAACCAATCTCAGCATTGCATTATATAGTTACAGAAAAACAGCCTAAGTCTTTCAAACAGCCAACCTTAATCTATTCAGTAACTTTATAGGAACTGCTAAATGCTTAAGGCTGTATATGAGCTGATTGGACTCCTATGCACATGTTAGATTTGAGGAGATTCAAGGATGCTATAGTCTCATATGGCATGCATTGTCTGTTTGTAAAGCAGATGTTAAACTTGTGGTCAACTTGTAATATAATTATCCCTCAAGATTAGAACGATTTGATGACAGCTACCTAAAAGCTGGTCCACAGTTACAATGGAGGACCTGGTGGAAAAATGAGGGTAAGACAATTGAACAATGATGTAGGGCTAAAGATATGGAAATTTCTTAAGATCAACATCTTGGAGAAGGCGATTATGCTAATATACAAAGACAATCTTTATATGATGACCACACACTAATTTTATGCTGAATGGTAGACCTGAATACTTGGGACAGAATTGAAGAAGTAGGAAAAAAATTGTGTCATTTACAAAAGTTATACAGGGCCCAAAAGAAATCTTCACTGATTTCTTACAAAGACTGTCTTTAGCAGTAAATAGAATGATACCAATATCAGCTACACAGATAATAATTAAATCTCTGTCTTTTGAAAGTGCTAATGCACAATGCAAAAGAATAATTAGTCTGTTAAAGGCAAGATCAGCACCCTTGGAGGAATGGATCCAAGATACAATTAATATAGAATCTCATGACCATGATGATGCTTGGATAGGAGAGGTGATTTCCAGAGGTTTGAAGAAAAATAATAATGTCAGATGTTTCAAATGTGGTAAACAAGGTCATCTAAAAAGGAACTATAGACAGGACATTCCTAGAAATAATGTTTTCTCAAGGAATAATCCCAACAGAATGCTCCTCCCTTCTGGATTATGCAGAAGATGTAAAGGCAAACATTGGACTAATGAATGTAGATCAACAAGGGACAAACAAGGTAATCCTTTGCCTTTGCCATTGGGGAATGCCCTGAGGGACTACTCGCAGGCTCCCATGTCAAATTCCATTCAGTCCTTTTCTGTCATTTTGGAAGAAAACCCTTCCCAGAGCAATCAAAGGACCTAATGACTACTGCAAAAACTATACTGCTCTGGGTGATAGACTACCTTTAGAAAGTAAAACAAAAATTTAAGTAGAAACTATAAATACAAATTGATAAAGATTATACTGGGAACCTCCCCAAAGTTAGGGTTGGGGAAGGATTTTGTTTTTGTCCTTCAGGAGAATGAAGGCTAAGGAATCTGAAGAACACTGGACAAACGAGAAATCTGAAGAAAAATGATTAATCATCCAGAAAAAAATGTCCCATAAAAAAGATTTGTGCAGTGAACCATGACCATGCCTAACAGTGACTTTGAAGTCACCAAAAAAGATGATGGGGCCCCATAATGATGACTCCATCAGGACAGTGATAATACCACTAAGCTGACAAGCACCAACCAAAGATTGGCTTTGGACTACAAACTGCTCAGTACAATTTCAAGATGGCTAGCTGAGATGATCCAGCCTCACAGACTACTCAAGCAAGGACTTTAAGACAAGCCCTGTACTTTCCCATTGCGCAGAAACTGGACACCAAATGGTACAGCTACCTCTCCCAGGACTTGACAATAACCCAAAATTTTCTTTTCAGGATCCCCTAAAGATGCCTTCACCCCCAATCAGCAGGAAGTAATTTTAAGAACAAAACAGCCATATTCTCAAGAGGTGGGGTGGGGTTTTTTTGGTCATTCAATTGGGTTATGGATAATTGTCATTGTTTAGGATGGATGGTTACAAGTTGTTAATTGATAATGGTCAGGAAAAAAGCTAAACAACGATTAGATGCAGGGTTCTTGTTCAGAAAAAGAAAAGAAAAAGAAAAAAAGAGGATATAGATAAGAGGTAGATTATTGAATCTAGTCTAAAAATCATAGAAATGATAGAATAAAAGGGTAGATCATTGAATCTACTTTGAAGAGAAAAAAGAGGATATAGATAAATAGTAGATTATTTAATCTACTCTAAAAAAAGAGATAGAAATGATAGAATAAAGGTACATTATTGAATCTACTCTGAAAAGAAAAAAGAGAGAATATGGATATGATAAGATAAAAAAGAAGATTATTGAATCACTTTTAGAAAGCAACTACTAGTTTTAAATATTTTACATTGGATTGAATTTTTGTATATTGTATACAAAGTATGTATATTGATACAAATTTGAGATTGATTATGTTAGAAAATACTGCACATATATTTCTAATCTTGTTCAAGATATTGTACCTATACAGTTCAATTAACAATGTAATGCAAAATTGCTAGTACTTGAAACTTACTATTACAAATTAATTAGGATATAAAGAAATGAAGGTTAGTAGTTAGTCATTACAATCAAACTTGTCATCATGTTACATATGTTTTCAAGGTCAAGCAGAGGTATATTTTAGATAGACAGTTCATCTTCAAACACTTCAGAGATCTGCAGAATATGACATTTACAATGTTTTAATAACATAGATTTTTTTTATGACAATGAGACATGTTTGCTCTTGACATCACCAATCTACTTCAGAGAAGATGATGGGCAGAGATGAAACTGCTTATGGAGTTTGCTTTCTTTGTGGCAAAAGTTAGCCATGAGGTAACAAAGTGCTCTTGCCTTGAGTGCTGACAGTGTGCTGTCCAAAATGGACAAGCAGGACACAAAGAAAGGACTGCCAAACCTTGCCAAGACAAAGTAGGAAGGTCCTTTAGAAAACTCTGCTTCACAGATGAGTCTGTCAGACATGCTAGGCCTGTAGACTGAAGATGGGTGCCAGAACATTGCACAGAAACCTTGGGTGACTGTGCAGGCAGTCAGCTGCTTCTGTCATTTCTCACATTTTTTGGAAGTCACTTGCTTACACTTCCTACTTACTCAGTTTAATATTATTTCCTTCTCAGGCATCTGAGGAAGTTGAAGATTAGATAGTTCTAGTTTTCCTTGTTAATAAATTCAGAAAAGAAACTCACTAAGAGGTGTAAAGTATATAAATTTGAAAGACATCAAAAGATATTTTTGGCTGGTAACACAAGTTAGGATAGAAAACGTATTAGGACGGAGAAATGGATGAGATCTACATGAAGTCTGGACGTGAGTGGGGGTAATGAGGGGCGAGGGGCGAGGGAAAGAGAACTTGGGGGAGCGGGAGATCCCAACTGGATCAAGAATAGAGAGGGAACACAAGGAATGTTCATGGTAAATGAAGACCACATGAGAATAGGAAGAAGCAAAGTGCTAGAGAGGCCCACAGAAATCCATAAAGATGCCCCCACAATAGACTGCTAGCAATAGTCGAGAAATAGCCCAAACTGACCTACCCTGGTGATAGGATGGCCAAACACCCTAATTGTTGTGCTAGAAACCCCATCCAGTGACTGAGGGAACTGGATGCAGATATCCACGGTCAGGCCCCGGGTGGTGCTCCGGGAGTCCAATTGGTGAGAAGGAGGAGGGTTTATGTGAGCAAGAGTTGTTGGGACCAGGGATGGATGGAATACAGGGACGAGTGGCCAAACGAATGGAAACACATGAACTGTGAACCAATGGCTGAGGGGCCCCCAACTGGATCAGGCCCTCTGAATGGGTGAGATAGTTGATTGGCTTGATCTGTTTAGGAGACATTCAGGCAGTTGGACCAGGTCCTGTGCTCAGTGCATGAATTGGCTGTTTGAAACCTGGGGCTTATCAGAGACGCTTGGCTCAGCCTGGGAGGAGGGGACTAGACCTGCCTGGGCTGAGTCCACCAGGTTGATCTCAATCCTCGGGGGAGTCTTTGCCCTGGAGGAGATGGAAATGGGGGGTAGGTGGGGGGGACGGGAGGGGGGAGAACGGGGGAATCTATGGCTGATATGTAAAGTTGAATTATATTGTAAAATAAAATAAAATAAATTCAAAAAAAAAAGAAAACGTATTAGGTACATTTTGGACTCACTAAAATGGGATAAATAATAGAGATTTTTGTCTGAATCTGTCAAATGTTAATGGACTAGATTTTGTTAATGTAATTCTTGACTGTATATATTATATATACTTATTGTATATAGTTTTTCTTATATTAGTTATAATCTTCTTTTATTATTTTAGACAAAAAAGAACAATGTGGTGATAAATTGTGCACCCCAATAAAACTTACGGCACAGAGGCCAGACAGTGATAGTACACACCCTTAATCTTATCACTTGGGATCTCTGTCAGTTCAAGGCCACACTGAGAACAGAGTCAGGCATGGTGGCACACACCTTTAATCCTAACACTTGAGATCTCATGCCTTTTCTTGGGAAGCATACACGTCTTTACTCCTAGGAAGTAAGATGACAGGGCAGAGAAAGCTATATAAAACATGAGGAAACAGGAACTCACACATTTTAGACTGAGAGTTTCCTGGAGGTAAGCTAGTGGTAGCAGCTGTTTAAATGAGACCCTAGTGATGAGGACTCAGGCTTTCAGTCTGAGGATTCATGGAAACAGGACCAGCTGAGGAGTTGGCAAGGTGAGGTTAGCTGTGTCTTGCTCTGCTTCTTTGATCTTTCAGCTTTCATCTTAATATCTGGCTCTGTTTTTTTATTAATAAGACCATTTATCAGTTCATGATACATTCATCTCTTCTTTTTCTCTCTCTGCCTGCAAATCCTGCCTAACCTTTTCTGCCCAGATATTGGCCATTCAGCTCTTTATTAAACCAGCCACAGTGACACATATTCATACAGTGTAAAGGAACATTCTGCAATACCCCTCATTTCCAGAAAAGCCTCAGGGACTCATTTCCCTTATCAAGATGATTTTAACTCATCAACTCACCTGGGGTGACTGTCAACAGCTCCTTAAAACTCTCTTCACTTATGAAGACACACAGAGAGAGTCCTTTGAGAATTCTGGAGATTGGTTCAGATGATGATGGGCAGCCCACACCCAACTTAGTAATCATAGGTGTTATCTGTCCTCCCTTTCATCTCAGTTGGGATCAGAACACTGTGGTGGTATTGTGTTCCCCAAAATATTGTGTACCTTAATTAACTTATCTGGGGTCAGAGACAGAGCAGCCACAATATTAAACATGAGGATAGACAGTGGTAGCACACGCCTTTAATCCTAGCATTCCAGAGACAGAAATCCCTCTGGATCTCTGTGAGTTCAAGGCCACATTGGAAACCGCCAGGCATGGTGACCCACAGCTTTAATCCCAGGGAGTGGTGGTAGAAAGCAGAAAGGTATATAAAGCGTGAGGACCAGAAACTAGAAGCATTTGGCCTGGAGAAGCATTTTGGCCTGGTTAAGCATTTGACTGGTTAAGCGTTCAGGCTTTCAAGCAGCAGTTCAGCTGAGACCCATTCAGAGATGAGGACTCAGAGGCCTCCAGTCTGAGGAAACAAGACCAGCTGAGGATCCGGCGAGGTGAGGTAGCTGTGGCTTATTCTGTCTCTCTGATCTTCCAGTGTTCACCCCAATACCTGCCTCAGGTTTGATTTTATTAATAATAACTTTTAAGACTCCTGCTACAGAACACAGCAGAAGGTAAGGAGTCCCTGAAGGTCTATCATCAGGTTCTACTGGGAGGTCTGTAGGGTGCAGCTAAGCACCCTACAAAATTGTCTAAGGTCTGTCTGGTTGTTCAGGAAACTTATGAGTCACCATATGTTTTTCTTGAATAATGAAAGAAATCTACAGAGTCTATTTAATGAGCAAAGGAATTTATTTGGGAGTTAACTGGTGATTTATCATAGGGTCTGGAAAAGCTGATCTGTGTCCCATGCTGATTTGCTTGGTCCGAGATCTCAGCATCCAATACCATGAGGAAGCAAAGAGAGAGCCACATGCATGCATCCTGGGTCTTAAGGGTCCTGAGCAGCCATGCCCCAGGGACATGTACTTCAAGGTCATAGGCAGGTGTAACAGTTACCTGTTACCTCACTGGGGGCAGCGCTTCAAGGTCATAGCTAGAACAGCTACCCACTACATTTGAATGACTTACGTAGGCCTATTGGACATATACCCCAATTGATCCAAGGGCCAAAGATAATAGGACAGCCATTAATACAGCCTTTGTCTCTCAATCTGCCCCAGATATTAGCTGGAGACTTCAGAGACTAGAAGGATTTGGGGGCAAAATGCTCTCCAAATTAATGAAAATAGCAGCAAAGGTTTATAATAATAGAGATTCAGAGGGTGATAAACATGAAAAAAAATGGCCAAAGTCTTGGCCATCATGCAACAAGAGTTAAACACCACTAGGCAGAAAATTTAAAGATGAACACCCAGCACTAGGGGATTACAAAAACCAGAAAGACCTCCCACTTGTTGCCTCTGGAGATCAATGTGCCTGTTGTATAGAAATGGGGCACTGGAAGAATGAATTCCCCCATCAAATAGGGACTAACAAAACTAGGATCCTGGAATTGAATGAGGATTAAGGGAGTCAGGGCTTGGATACTCCACTCCATGAGCCCATGATAACTTTAAAAGTGGAAGGGAAACCAATTGACTTTCTAGTGGATATGGGGTCCCATTATTCAGTCCCCAAGAAAACAATACCACCAAACACACCATGGTGCCCAGGAGCTGCTGGCTCAGAACAATACTGCTGGAAAATGGAATGCCATGTGGACCTCAGAAAAGGTAGTGTAACACATCCATTCCTGGTTATTCCTGAATGTGTCTATCCTCTTCTGGGTAGAGACGATTCATAAGCTCAAAGTCCTTTGAGGAAGGAGACATCATTGTGAAATTCAGAGATGAAGGGGGAACTAAGGTATTGGTCACCTTTCCTCTGGCTTGGAAATGTATATTATCTGTTCCACCAATACCTGACCATCCCCCAAGTAGCTCCAACTTACTTACTTATTTACAAGAAAAAATTCCCTGGTTCTGGGCCAGAAGCCACCCCCCTCGGATTATCCAAACACCAAGCTGCAGTCATGATTCAACTTAAGGTGTTAGCAGAGCCCATCTGAGTGCACCAATTCCTCATGAGTCCAGAAGCTCAGGAAAGAATTAAAAATCACATAAACAGGCTGAGGGATGCAAGAATCTGACATGCTGTGGGTCTCACTGGAATACTTTGCTGCTGCCTGTGTGGAAGCCTGGAACAAATGACTACAGACCAGTCCAGGACTTAAGGGAAGTCAACAAGAAGGTGGAGGATATACAATCTACCTACCATTCCCAACCCATATACCCTGCTGAATATGCTCTCTCTAGAATATATTATATATGTTTGTGGATATATATGTGTATATGTATATGTATATGTATACGTAGTATTGGACTTAAAGGATGCCTTTTTCAGTATACCTCTGGTCCCCAAGAGTCAACCTCTGTTTGTCTTTCAATTTACTTAGACACTGGCTTCAATGGACGACTGATCTGGACTCAACTGCTTCAAGAATTCAAGAACTCTCCCACCATCTTCAACAAGGCCCTCCATACAGACCTGCCTAAAGTTTTCTCAGGTGATGCTTCTCCAATATGTGGATGGCTTCCTTATTGCAGCTGCTGATGAGAATACCTGAGGACTGGCCACTGAGGTTCTCCTAGAAACCTTCTAAAGGCAGGAATACCCAGTGTCAGCTAAATGGGCCACCTCTACACATGGAAAGCTATGTACCTGGGATTCAGTCTTCAGAAAGGTAGGAGATCCTTGTCCATGTCACAAAAACAGACTATCTTAGAGGTTCCTGACCCATCAGCTAAGAGACAGATCCAAGAATTCTTAGGGTCAGCAGGATACAGAAGACTCTGGATTCCAAGTTTTGCTGAAATGGATAAACCATTATATTGAAGCCACCAAAGGGTCTGAGGAGACCCTCAAATGGACAGACGTTGCAGAAACAGCTTTCAGGCCTTTCTTTCAGCTCCAACATTGGCACTCCCAGACATTAACAAGCTTTCCTCTTGTATGTTGACAAAAGAAAAGGGATTGCCAAGGAAGTGTAAACACATGGACTGTGCCCATGAGAATGTCCTTGGTGGCTTCCCTACCAAAAAACTAGACCCAGTAGCTCTAGAGTGGCCTGCTTGTTTGAGAATTGTTGTTGTAACTGCACTATGGACAAAAGACTCAGATAAATTAACTTTGGGACAGAATTTCATCAACACCATACCCATATCATAGAGAATTTACTCAAGTTCCTACCTGATTAGTGGATAACAAATGCTTGGTTGACCCAATACCAGTCTCTTCTTAAATCAACCAAAGGTCATCTTTGCCCACTCCACTGCCCTCAACCCAGCAATCCTGCTTCCAGACCCCATGGGGGAACTCCTCTACAACTGTTTAGAGATCACATCCATTTCTAAGGAGCCATGGATATTAACATAGACACTGGCTATGGTAGGGCCAAGTTAAAATGTTTTTTTTTTTACTTTATTTATTTTTTAAATTACACTGATGATATTCATTAATTACACTCGTGATATTAATTACATTTGTGGTATTCATAGATTACATTCACACTATTCATTCAATTATATATATAATATATATATATTAATTTTAGATGCTGAATGTCATTTATTTAAGGGGGGAGGAGGTCTTAAATACAGGCTTACAGCACAATGGGAGGACCCCGGAGGGCAGAAGTTTGCTACTGATGTTTTACAATCTTGCTTCTAATCTGTTAATGCCCATTATTCAGGGTACCAGGCAAGGAACTTCCCTTAAGCATTCAGGAGGGTGGAACCTGGCAGGGAATTATCATAGGGAGAATATCGAGGTCAAGGTCTGCAAGCAAGGCAACAGTTACCCAAAACGGGGGCCAGGGCCCTACAGGTCCCCCTTTTATTAAAAAATGAGCTTCTGACTTGGGTTGCGTGGAACGTCAGCAGGTCACCTTACCCATCATGGAGACACCTGCCCAGGCCACACAGGTGCTCTGTCTTAGGTTGGTGAGTGCCCCCCAGGCATTACCTGTCTCTGAATACTCATTATCATACAGACTCAATCATGTGTGAGCTGCAGAGTTAACTGCTGCCAAAGATCTCAAAGTGGCACTGGGCTTGCAATCTGTGTGTTTGATACAGAAAAGACCAACAGAGGTCCTATCTCACCCATAGCCAGTAGGCTAAACGCAACTGGGCCATACCCTTCCTTAATGAGCCATACTGTACGTTGGTGTCCTTGTAAGATAGTATCCCAAAAGCAACTGGAACTTGAGTTTATAAATTTATAATTTTCAAGGCCAATCGAGATGTATATAGCTACTGAATTAAATTTATCATGCCCAATAGAATGAAAGATTAACTAAATGTGGTAGCTACTTTTGTTGCCAGGGTCTCCATTGTGCTAGCTGTAGTAAGCAATTATGAAATGGTAATTGCCACACCGGCAACGGTGTCGCCCGTGTGACAAATGCCTATCTGGTGGTCTCACGAGGAAGGGGGCACATGTCTCTTGAGGCTAGGCCCCCAGCGGTCCCCTGGCAATCAGCCCGAGTAATGGTTCCTGGGTACATTGTTCCCTAAAGACCAGCCTTCCATGGACGGTTGGCAAGACTCCTGCTTCTTTCCTCTTTCCTGACAATAACAGCCTCCCTGTGCCTGGACTCCGCAGACCCTTGCTTGACGTACTTGATAACTCCTCAATTGTTACACTGACACTGCCCCCAATGATTCAAGCCCTTGGACAGGTAACACAAAAAACCCCCTACTTCAATGGGGGGCACTCATGGATAGATTAAAACAAAAAGAGCTAATGATTCAGGTTCCCACAGATTCTAAGGAAAAAAATGTAAAAACAAAAAGATTGCTAGGTAACCCTCACTCAGCTCATGTAAACTCACAAAAAAAAAAACTTAGACAACTCCCACAAAAATGGTTAGAAAGTACATTCAATACCGTATTAATGGGAAATGGTGGACACCCCCTCGTTGGAATCCCAGAAGTAAGAATTACTTAGATCCACTCCCTTTTACAGGGGCTTATGACTATGAAGGAAATCGGTGGGTAAATCAGGGGGAAAAGGAATGTTGTGGAATCAATTGCCCTTTATGGAAAGGCTGGCTAAAAACAAAAAGGTATGATGTACATATGAGAGGTAAACAAGGTCAGCTATATTGGGGGGTATGGCTCCTGTACTAAAGAGGTGGGCTAAGGCTCTTGGCGAAGACTTTGTAACTGTCTTTAATAAATTACTAGTAATACATTACCAGTTATTGAGTACGTGGCCAGGCTCTTGGACTCAGGCCACAGCATGTCTCTGTCTAAAAAGATTAATCATTCTAAAAACCACATTATATGACCACAAGAGATTGTGTCTATTGCTTTCTTTTTGTTCCTGGGCTTAGTTCCTTGTTAACATTGTATAAAATCTCAGCCTAATGTTCAATAAAATTACAGCAGTTTCACAGCATACTCTGGTGTCTGTGTCTGTCTGTCATCGCCGAATCCCAATTATCCTGAGTACCTTCACCCCGTTCTCCCTCGGTCTGGTGGCCCTACTGAGACCCAGTCCACGGCAGGTAATCCCAGAAAGAGTAGCAGTGGTGGGCGCCATTGCTATAACAGCAACAGCGGCAGCAGCAATGTCAAATTCTCTTCTGGATTGTGTGGACATCCACTGGCATGGATGCAACTCCAGTAATACGTACCGCCAAGGCCCATTTTTCTTGATCCCAGCACGACTTTAGCTGGTAGCTCTTCTGGCGAATCCAATCTTATGGTTACAGTTCCTAGGCTTACATTAATGCTTGCCAAAGCTGGAGATGTTGGGCTCTCAATCTCCATTGACATCAGAAGGATAGGTTTTTTTCATGAAGACCCATTAGGTCTCTGTCATGTTGGGCTTCAGCAGCAGCCATAGGGCGCGTTCAGTGTTCAGGAATCCAAAGAAGAACCTCATTGTCCTGAGGAAAGACATAAACAGAACCCCAGGGCCACACCAACACTAGATCGTGTCTCCTCCATGTGCTAGTAGAAAGATCCTTCCATCGCTTCAGAGGGTGATTTGCCACAGGAGCTCTCTAGTGCTTGTCTGTATCGGATATTCCGGCAGAATCCACTGATAAACTCCAGTAGAATCCACTGATAAAAAATTTAAAATAGTCTGATTGTTCTTTATTTTATATCTAGAATCCACTTATGAGTGAGTACATACCATGATTGTCTTTCTGGGATTGGGTTACCTCACTCAGGATGATATTTTCTAGTTCCATCCATTTGCCTGCAAATTTCATGCTTTCATTCTTTTTCTCTGCTGAGTAGTACTCCATTGTGTATATGTACCACATTTTCTTAATCCATTCTTCAGTTGATGGGCATCTACGTTGTTTCCAGGTTCTGGCTATTACAAATAGTGCTGCTATGAACATAGCTGAGCATGTATCTTTGTGGTATGAATCAGCATTCTTTGGGTATATGCCCAAGAGTGGTATTGCTGGGTCTTGAGGTAGCTCAATTCCTAGTTTTCTGAGAAACAGCCATACTGATTTCCACAGTGGTTGTACAAGCTCGCATTCCCACCAACAGTGGAGGAGTGTTCCCTTTGCTCCGCATCCTCTCCAACATAGACTGTCATTGGTGTTTTTGATCATAGCCATTCTGACAGGTGTAAGGTGGTTATAGTGGTATTCTATTTGTACTGAAATGTGATTTTATTTGTATGTTAATAAATAAAGTTGCCTAGGGGTCAGAGCTATTCTCAATCCATAGCGAAAGCCAGGGCGGTGGTGGTCCACGCCTTTAATCCCAGCACTTGGTAAGCAGAACTAGGTAGATCTCTGTGTGTTCAAGGATACAGCCAACATTGGAGACACACGCCCTTAATCTCAACACCAACCATAGAAAACCTGGAGGTCTATACAGAGAGGCAGTAATGAGGCAGTCAAGTAGTTGGGTTTACAACCAATGAGAAGGCAGAACAGACTCTTATTTAAAAACGAACGCACAGGAAGTAGTTCTTTTTCGGAGAGGTCTCTTGGCGGGAGAGGCTAGCTGGTGGAAAGTGGTAAGATTCTTAGCTCTGACCTCTTGGGCTTTTGTTCTTACATTGGCTTTGTGTTTATTATTTAATAAGGCGGTTGGTTACATCTACATTTGGCGCCCAACGTGACAAGAATCCATAAGAAACTGCTTGACTTGCGGCGGGTCGCGGCGGGTCCGGGTTCCCGCCCGGGCAGCCGGCTCCCTAGGCCAGGCGGCCCGGGTTCAGGCCGGACTGACCGTAGCCCCAAGCAGTTAACTTAAAGCCGATGCTACAAACAACTCGGGTCTGCCCTGCCGAACAGGATACCTGCCTGTAAATCCAACGCACGTGGTCGGAGTTTATCCCAGGCTTGACTCCGCTCAAGCCACAACACGTGGCTGGATTTAAGCTTTTGGTAGCTCGCTTTCTTGCTCTTGCTCTCTCTCTCTCTCTTTCTTTCTCTTTCTGGATTCACTTTGGACACTAGGTGGCTGTTTTGAAATTCCCTCGGATTTCTACTGTTCTGCGCGGATTTGGTAAGTCAATTAACATATCAGATATTTTAAAAGAAACTATTTAAAAGAGAAAATTTTTCCACATTAAAAAAAAATGGGTTTTCTGTGTACATTGGAAGAAAATTGGGCTTTGTTTGCAATTTTAGGCAGTCTGACAATGGAACAACTGTATGGGATGATTAATATTGATCGGATTATGCAGTTTGTTACTATGTTTATACTCATTTTACTATTTAAAAAGATAGTCAATTTAAGTGCCAGGATGACAGCTTTAGAAAAAATTGTTAAACCTGAAAAAACTCAGACAGAAGAAATTAAGAGTGAAGTTGTGGATCATAAGGTTCCAGAGAGAAAGCCTGTTTTCACACAGTCACCCTTAGTTTATCCGGTAACCGTACAGCAGTCGCCTGATCAAATGACTACACAAAATAATTGGGCTCCAATTGACATGATGGATTTACGAAGGTTTAAGGAGGCAATAGTATCTTATGGCATGCATTCCCCATATGTAAAGCAAATGTTAAACTCTTGGTCGACATATAATAGGATTACACCACAGGACTGGCGGGACCTGACACAGGCTGTTCTAGAGCCAAGTCAGAAAATTCAGTGGCACATTTACTTTACGGATGAAGCTAAAAACATAGAAAAACAATGGAGGGATAAAGGAATACAAGTCTGCCAGGATCAGCTTATTGGAGAAGGCCAATATGCTTCATT
This sequence comes from Peromyscus nudipes, assembly GCA_902168325.1. Taxonomy (NCBI): domain Eukaryota; kingdom Metazoa; phylum Chordata; class Mammalia; order Rodentia; family Cricetidae; genus Peromyscus; species Peromyscus nudipes. Next base: position 46,660 of record CABHPH010124588.1, read on the forward strand.
ACAAACACAATGTCTATATGATATCCAAACCTTAATTCTGTGTCGAACGGCAGCCTTGAATGCATGGGACAGAGTTGAGGAACCAGGAAAAAAAGCTGAGTCATTTACAAAAGTTACACAAGGCCCAAAAGAATCTTTCACAGATTTTTTACAAAGACTGGCTTCAGCAGTAAAGAGAATGGTCACCGATTCAGAAGCTAGTCGGATAATAATTGAATCTTTGGCCTTTGAGAACGCGAATGCAGCATGCAAAAGAATAATCAGACCATTAAAGGCAAGATCTGCACCCTTGGAAGATTGGATTAGAGACACAGTTAATGTGGAGGCTCATGAGCATGATGATATGTGGGTAGGAGAAGCAATTTCAAAAGGTTTGAGGAATGTTAGATGTTTTGGATGTGGAAAGCAAGGACATTTGAAAAGGGACTGTAAACAGGTCATTCCTAGGAACAATGTTTCTTCAAGGAACAATGGTAACAGAATGCCCCTTCCTTCTGGAGTATGCAGAAGATGTGGTAAGGGAAAACACTGGACCAATGAATGTAGATCAACAAGGGGCAGACAAGGTAATCCTCTGCCTCAGTCTTCGGGAAACTCCCAGAGGGGCCTCTTGGAGGCCCCCACAGCAAATCCAGTTCAAACCTTTCCTGCAGTCGTAGAGGAAATCCCTGCTCAGAGCGATTAAATAACCAAATGCCTATCGAAATAAATCAAGCTGGTCAGGATGATGGAACAGAGAGAATAGAAAATTCAGGAAAAACATAAAGAAAATTTTTTGGCAAACTTCTATTAATGAACAAAGACCAAAATTAACGATAAAAATTAATGGTGTTTTGTTGTCTGGTTTGGTAGACACAGGTGCGGACGTTACCATAATTGCACCAGAATTTTGGCATCCAACTTGGCCTCTTCAGGAGGTAAATGTTCAACTGTTAGGAATTGGGACATTATCTCAAGTAAAACAGAGTGCAAGACGGCTTGAATGTATAGGTCCAGAAGGACAGAGAGGTAAATTAAAGCCATATGTGGCTAACATAGCTATGAACCTGTGGGGTCGAGACCTGTTGCAACAATGGAATACTCAGATTAACATCCCTCCAGTCTCAGAAACACATAATAATCTAGCACATGTTTCTGAGAGAAATATTAGAAGGCATCATTCTGAGTGGTCACCAGCCATCCATATTATACAAGAACAGGACACAACAACTGATGATCTTCCAAAGACACCAACAGCTCTACCTTTAAAATGGTTAACAGACAAGCCTGTATGGGTTCAGCAATGGCCTTTAACAACAGAGAAACTCCAGGCTTTAGAAGAGCTGGTAGAAGAGCAGTTAAAGGCTCAGCATATTGAAGAATCAACCAGCCCTTGGAATTCCCCTGTATTTGTTATTAAAAAGAAATCTGGTAAATGGAGAATGGTAACAGACCTTAGAGCAATTAACAAAGTAATTCAGCCAATGGGCTCTCTACAATCTGGAATTCCTTTGCCTACTCTGTTACCAAAAGGATGGCCTCTCATAGTTATTGATTTAAAAGACTGTTTCTTTTCAATACCTTTACAAGAAAAAGACAGAGAAAGATTTGCTTTCACAGTGCCTACTTATAACAATTCTCAACCGGTTAAAAGATTTCAATGGAGGGTCCTACCACAGGGAATGTTGAATAGCCCAACTCTGTGTCAATATTTTGTACAACAGCCATTAGAAGTGATACGTAAAAAGTTTCCTAAATCTATAATTTATCATTATATGGATGATATTTTACTAGCTGACTCAAATGCAGATACTTTAGAAAGAATGTTTGAAGAAGTAAAGAAAATTTTGCCTTGCTGGGGATTACAAATTGCTCCTGAAAAGATACAAAGAGGAGATTCTATTAATTATTTAGGATATAAAATAGAGCTACAAAAAATTAGACCCCAAAAGGTGCAAATTAGGAGAGATAGACTACAGACTCTTAATGACTTTCAAAGATTATTTGGAGACATTTCTCATCTACGAACTATTGTTGGAGTAAAAAATGATGA
>CABHPH010124589.1:0-15303 GCA_902168325.1 Peromyscus nudipes
AAAAAAAAAAAAAGGAGACTGGAGAGATGGTTCAGCAGTTAAGAGCACTTCCGGAGGATCTGGGTTTGGCTCTCATCTTGCTTGGTGGCCTCTAATTGTTCCAGCGGATCCGATGCCTTTTCTGGTATCCAGAGATACTGTATGCACACGTGGTGCACAAACATACTCATTAAATAAATAAAAGTAAATGTTTTTCCAATGGTGCAAAGCCGGGGGTGGTGGCACACTCCTAGCACATGGAAGGTTGGGGCAGGAAGAGCTGGAGTTCAAAGACATCTTGTGCTGCAATGCCAAATTCAAGTTCATCCTAAGCTACATAAGACCTTGTGAGCATACACATATAGATCTATATACGTATGCGCACACACATATGCACACACATATACATCTATATACTAATCCACTTTGGTACCCACTCCCTCACTGATGGTCTTCCTTTTCTATTTTTTTTCTTCTCATTTCATGGTTTTTGCTCAGCAACACCTCAATTCCATTTAAATCCCACTTTCTACTTGCATCGAGACAACAACCATAGAGAGAGAGAGAAGGAGGGAAAAGGTGGGACTGTGGTTGTTGACTGACTGTAAATCACATTCATGATCTGAAGCATGACTTTAAAATTAGCTACTAATGTAATCATAATATAATAATACGTTGTTGAGTTTTTTTTGGGGGGGGGGACACTACCCAGCTCCCAAATAAATCACACACAGAGACTTATTAATTATGAATACTCTGGCCTTAGCTTGGTTTATTTCTTGCCAGCTTTTCTTGAATTAACCCATCTGTCTTTTGCTGGTGGGCTCTTACTTTTCTCTATTTCTGTACATCTTTCTTTCTTACTTGTTGCTGTTTGTGTAGCTGGGTGGCTGGCCCCCTAAAAGAGCAATAAAAAAGCTAACAACATTTTGGCATACCAATGTGAGGCTCTCAAATTTCCATAAGGCCTGAGAAAGCTTGAAAAGACAAAAAGAAAGAAAGAAAAAAAAAGGAGGATACGGCTCCTTTAAGAGTTTCTGCCTGCTGGTGAGCCCTTGAGCAGCCAGTAGGTTAAGTAGGAACAAAACACTAAGTAAAAATGCCTGCCACAGCACAAGCATCAGCTAAAATGAGCTCTAGAAAAGTGGAATGCAATTCTTGGTCACCTACCTCTGACCTGGCCCTGGTTTTTAGGCTTGGTTTTCACAACCCAAGAAGCAGTCAGAGCCAGCCAAGGTTGCATACAGAGGATCCAGGTGTAGCTTAGCAGTCTAAAATTTGCTAGTGCAGTCAAAAAAAAAAAAAAAAAAAAAAAACAAACAAACAAAAAACTAGAAATACGCAGTAGAAGAGATCCAGACCAAAAAAACCTCTAAACAGGTTCCATTGTGTTTTACAATGTGCGTAGGCTTAAGAAAGTAAAAGGGTATGGACATTATAGAAAGAAATAAATATAATAAAGTCTTTAAAGAGAAAAGTAAAATAATAATAAAAAAAGGCCACTTAAAGATGGGAAATACCCAGGGAGTCTGGATCCTATACAGTATTGTGTTGATTTTGAATTTTTTGACTGTTGATAAACAAACAATAAGCTGCTGGCAGACATGGGATTGTGAACAGAACTGCAAAATTGAAGCAACCTAGATATTTTAGGGCTATCTTAACTTTAGAAAAGAAGTTAAAAAATGTATTTTTCATATGGAAATAAAAAATGCTTTGGAGTTTTGTTTCCACAGGAGATAAGAGGTTGTGGATTCCTTCAGGAATAATATGGATCAGATTTGATCAGGGGGGACCTCTTGAATCTTGACAGGTGATATCTATCCACAAAGGTTACTGCTGGTCTTCCCAGGGCTTGGTCATTATCTCAAAACTTTCTCAGGGACCCCTAAAAAAGATGCCTTTGCCCACAGACAGCAGGAAGAAGTCTAGAGTAAACTATGCCTACATTCCCAAGAGTTGGGGGTATGGGTGGTTTTTGGTTATTTGGTGGGTTATGGATGTTTGTTATCATTTAGGGGATATACAAATGATAAGATAGAAGGGTAGATTATTGAACCTACTACAAAATAAGGGACAACTATTGATCTCAAATACTTTGTATTTGTAAGGACTTTATATATATTGACACAAATTTAAGATAATTTTTGTTACAACGCACGGTATGTATGTTTCTGTTCTTATTTGGGGGATTTTTGTATACTGATAAAAATTTAAAGTTATTTTTGTTACAATATATTGTATGTATGTTTCTATTTTTGATTGAGGTATTGTGCCTATGTAGTTCATTTGGAAATGTAGAGTGAAGTTCTAGTTTTTGAAAGCTATTATTGTAAACTATATAGGATAATCATAAACATAGGTTAGTGGTTAGTCATTTATAACAATCAAAATTGTAGATATGTTAGGTATGGCTTCCAGATCATATAGAGATATATTTTAGATATATAGATGATCTTCAAACATTTCAAAGACCTACAGAATATGGCATTTAAAATATTTTGTTAACTTAAGGCTTTTCATGACAATGAGACATATCTGCTCCTGGCAGCACCAATTTAGTTCAGAGATGATGGGCATTGAAGAAACTCCTTATGCAGTTTGCTTTCAATGTGGCAAGACTAGCCATTTGGGCAAGAAGCTGCTCTTGCCTGAACTGATTGACAGTATGTTGTATAAACTGGACATGCAGGACTATAGGAAAGTGACGACTGAACTTTGCCAAAACAAGGCAGGATGGTCCTTCAGGGTTCCTGCTTCACAGAAGAAACTGCCAGACATTCTGCAGGCCACAGAGAAAAGTGACTGACAAACTTTGTCAATGTAGGCAGGACAGTTTTTCAAATTTCCTGCTTCGTTGAAAAGTTTGCCAGATAATATGGGCCTGTAGGCTGAAGATGGATGCCCCAACGTTGCAGAAGAACTTTGGGTGATTGTCTAGGCAGTCAGATGTCTCTGTCATTACTAGCGTTTTTGGAAGTTGTTTGCAATGCACTTTTTGTGCACTTAAATAATATTATATCCTTCTGGGTCCTTTGATGGAGTTGAAGACTACATCGTTATAGTTGTAGTTTTCCTTAGATATAATAGAAAGTAAATTAGGTATAAAATTTTGAATTTACTAAGAAAGGATAGATTATGGAGTATTTTCTTTAAATTTACCAGACACAAATGAATTAGAATTCAGCACATTGTGAATTTAATCTTTACTTGATAGTTGTTTTTATTGTATACAGTCTTACTATGTTAAAGTTAAAACCTTTCATTTTTGTTTAGAAAAAAAAGGAGGAAATGTTGGTGAATATTGTTTTAAGGTGTGTTGCTTTTGTTTATGTTGCATTTGTTTCTCTGCGAAGCTGTGTTACTGTACTTGTCTAAAACACCTGGTGGTCTAATAAAGAACTAAATGGCCAATTTCAAGGCAGGAGAAAGGATAGGCGTGACTGGCAGGCAGAGAGAATATATAGGAGAAACCTGGGAGAAAGAGGACGACTCCAGGGGCAAGCCACCCAGCTACACAGCAAGCCACAGAGTAAGAGTGAGATTTACAGAAGTAAGAGAACAGGAAAAACCCAGGGGCAAAAGACAGACAGGATAATTTAAGTTAAGGAAAGCTGGCAAGAAACAAGCCAAGCTAAGGTCGGGCATTTATAAGTAAGAGTAAGCCTCCCTGTGATTTATTTGAGATCTGGGCGGTGGGCCCCCCAAAAGAGAAAAAACAAACAACAACAAATATATATGTACAAAAATGTCATAACAAACCCATTATTTTATATGCTAACTAAAAATAATAAAAAAGAAGAAATGCCTGTTGTCCTTCATTTCTGTCCTTCATGATACCTTTTCCTGTGTCCTTTCTCTCCTATTTCTCTGAGAAAATATATTTACAGGACATAAACAGTCATAAAAGAACATCCACAGGTGGTCATCATGTCTCTCTTCTGTTTGCCTGGGTAGGTTATGCCAGAATCTGACCAACCTTTCTGCCTGGGCAATAACTTTTAGCCCTTCTACCAATACCCTGTAGATCTCCAGCAATTCCTTCCTCTCTCCCACACCATCGGTTTTCCTGCTAAAATACTGCTTATTTTGAGACAATGTTTCACTTTGTTGCCCAGGCAGTCCTTGAATTCTTTTTTGTTTTTGTTTTTTGAGACAGGGTTTCTCTGTAAAATAGTCAGTTTTCTCAGTTTTTTCCTCGACTCTCTCTAAGCAGATTCATGCCACGATTGCTGTACCCAAACCCCTGACTGGGGTCAACAAGAGTTTCACTGTGCCAAATCCGGCAGACAACTTTGTGCAAATAAGAAAGCATTGGTACCGCTACAAAGCACTATAAAATGTGATCTTTGTTTATCTTTTGATTCAAGGCTTCGTGTAGCCCAGACTGGCCTCAAATTCACCTTGGAGCAGAGGAGGACCTTGCCTTTCTAATCCACTGCCTATACCTCAGTAAACTTAAAACAGATGAATGCTGCTGTTAATATACCTCTCTCTCTCTCTCTCCATCCTTTCCCAGCCCCAACCTACTCAGGGAAGTTATTCAAGCCCAAGTGTGGGGCCTTCAGTGTGTCCCTACTCTGGCATCCAGTGTCCAGAGGCTACAAGAGAGCAACCTTGACGACATCAGCTCTTGCATGTAACAAGGACAGGGGCCATGGCCTGGGGCTGTACAACCACACAGTGTATCTTTGTCTCTATTTCCTGGGTTAAAAGTGAGAAGAATCAGTTTACCTACGGTCCTGTTGAATGAGGTAGAGCTTCATCATTGTTCTCCACTATAAGCTAAATGAGAAAGCCCAGAGGGAAGCATGGGAAAGCCCAGGACAAGCCAGTGTGTCCCGAGTACGGAGCAGAGGAGGGGGGCACCCTGGTAACATAAATTTGTCACCAATCAAACTGTAAAATATATGCTGCTGTAGGGCATCATGTAATTTCAAAGAGGATGTTTGGCAGAATAAAGCCCAATGCTAACCACCTGGAATCCATAAGTTCTCACCATCTCCCAACTGAGAAAGCCCTTCAGCTCCACCTATGAATCCCCAAAGCTCTTCCTGTCCTGGGGACCTCCCGGGAGAGCCTTCTGGGTGCAGGAAGGTCTGGGAGCCCCCCTGGCACCATCTCCTGTAGAACTCAAGTCATCCCTAGGCAGGTGAGCGCACAGCAATAACCACAGTCAGACCAACAGGTGTTATTAAAAGGAATTTAATAATCTTAATTAAAAATCCATAACAGCGAATTCCGTCACAGGCCTTGGCAGCTGGAAGTAACTCCAGGGGCACAAGCCCCTTGGGGATATGGTCAGATCCCATCTTGGAGGCATGGAGCTACTTTAATACAATATCAAAGATCCATGAGAATTTTTTTTAAAAAAAGTTTTAAATATATTAGACTCTTTTGATTGCCATTTTTTACACAAAGCTGCTGATACAGTATACAGAGTTTTAACTTTTTTCACATAAAATACATTTTTTTTCTTAAGTGTTCTCTGTACATCAGTGGCTTCTGGTCTGGTGAGTTATTGCGGAGGGCTGGGTGTCTGCAGACTTCTCCTGGGTGCGCAGAGCCAGGCCCCGCACAGTGGCACTTAAAGGGCCCGCAAGAAGCAGGCCCTCTGGCCAACAAGGGACTCCTGTGGAGGAGAGGCCTGGGGATCTCTCTAGGAAAGTGGTGGATCACTTCAGTGGAGCTGTCCCCTGGCCATGTGACCCTTGGCTTTTCTGTGCCCTGGGGAAGGGGAGGCTGTCACCAGGCTACAACTAGCGAGCGTTCAGACAGTCCTTCTGGCATCATGTAAGGGTGGCCCCTCTGGAAAGCATCCTGGTACTCTGCTTTGGGAGAGCAGGTAGGAGAGAAGCTCAGGGTCAAAGGGTATCAGACACTAAGAGCCAAAACTCTCACACTGTTACAAAGCTAGACTGTGCCAGGCCAACCAGGGAGCATGTTTTATTTTTATTTATTTATTTGGTTTTTTGAAGACAGGGTTTCTCTGTATAGCCCTGACTGGCCTGGAACTCAGAAATACACTAACTGCCTCTGCCTCCCCAGTGCTGGGATTAAAGGTGTGTGCCACTATTTCCGGCTGGGTGCCACTTTTCCAAACATCTAAAAGTTCATCAAACAGTGTGGAGAAGCTTCATTAATGCTGAATATTTGATAAAGAATTATATCCCCAAAGTCTTCAGTAGACCTGGGCTTAAGATTCATTCCAATTCCCTGAGCTACTGGCCAGAAGTTCACAATCTGGTGATAGCTACCAGTTTCTAGTTAGTTAGGGAGCATAAGGTGTGTGCAAGGACCACAGCTCATAGGGAACTGCAGGGCACCTGGTTTGGAAATAGAGGTCTTCAGTTTGCCAAGAATGGCTACGAAGACACAGGTTCCTGGTAAGAGTGGGGCATCTGGTCAACTTTGCCAAGCTTTCCCTAGGCCCTGTATCCCCTCCTTCCAAGGAGAGAGGCTGACACACAGGGAAAGGTTTGCTATGAATAGGAAGGAGTAGTTGTTCTCACTCCCAATATCCATTGGGGGGAAGGAGAGAAGACTATATGATTCATGTACAAAGATGAGCTAGAGATGACTGTAAGTGCTAGGGATGCTTTTGAGAGCAAATTGCTAACTTCTAATTCTTCCAGACACTGACCTCAGACTGCTGTTATATTGCTCTCCAGGGATGCTGGCCTGAAGGTTACCTCTGAAGGCTCTAGATGGACTGGTGTGGTGTCTGCCTGGGACCCAAGATCTACCATCTGCACTTAGTGGCAAATGTTACCTCAGTGTGGTCAGAAAGCTGCATCCCAACTAAAGAGATTCACACTAAGAACTGCAGGAGCTGCAAAGCACAGGGGTACTGGTCAGAATAATGAAAGAGTCTGGGGATGCCCACAGTCTTCAAGGGATCAAAGTCCTTGCTGCCCGGCTGGTCCATCATCTGCAGAAACTAACACCACGCCTGGTGTGTCTCAGCACCTCAACAGGTTACATGAGTGAATTAGTGGGTGGCCCTGGCTCGTGCACTGGAGGTTATTCCTCACTGTGGCTCTCAATATTCCAAAGAGTCACAGGGAAAGGCCCTGGGGACTTGGAGCCCAAACAGGGAACATTTGTTTATCCCTGGTGGAAAGCATGAACAATAGCCCATGAGTCCACACTGTTTGAGGCTAGCTCCCATGGAAGGGGCAGCTAAGTTTCCCATCCCTCAGGTAGCCAGGAATGGCCCAGGAGGCAGGAAGAAGTGCTGGGGGTGGAGGAGGAATGACCTGAACGGCTCAGAGAGGGCAATAAACGCCTTCACTCTCTGGCTCCTGAGCAAAGATCTCAGAAACCCTGGGCAGCTGACTCCTAAGAGTATGTGACTAGCTGCCTGGCCACTGCCCACTTTGTGGCTAAAGTCAGCTCCCGAGGCATTTCAGTGTCTGTCAGAGCTAAATACTGGTTTAAAGCCACAGGTGTGTGTTTTGATCATCTCCCCTTTCATCCATGGGCTGTAGAACCTAGCTAAGGCCCCAGGGATTCAAGAAACTGACTTTGGTCTCCCGTGCTGCCCCGCCATGCCAGGTTGCATTTGCCCTAGAGTTGGGGTGGGGGGTGACCCAGTGTTGTGCACCTCCTTCTGCATCCAGCAGCCTCCAGGGCATCTGGCCCACACTCCTGATCCTGATAAAGCATCACCCCAACCTAGTCAGGTCCTGATTCATCTCCAGTCTACTGAGGTCCCAAGGCCACAGGGGAGACAGAGACCAACTAATGACAAACCTCACTACTAAGGTTGTGGCACAGGGGGCCATAACTGTGTGGGTATCTGTCCCTTACATCCGAATCTAGACTTAGGGACCCTCTCAGGGCTCTAAGAGGTAGTTTATGGACAAATAAAAGGAGCACAGAGCAAGGAACAAGCTTGCAGCTTGCCAGTTACACCAGAAGATTTTGGTGGAGCCAGTGTGTCGCACCCAAGGTATAGAGCACAATTTCAATGGGCGGGTGTGGTAACGAAGTGGTGTGGGCTTCCTTCTCCAGTATCAGGAAGACTAGGGCAGCAAAGCTGTACAGCTGGGATGAGAGCCAACTCCAGCCATGCCACCCTCTCCTGAATGCAGCACAGGATAGTGGCCATGGGCACCGTAGTTTGCAGCTTTGGGCATTACCACTCCAGTGAAAACGGTCTGGGAGCTTTGAGACCTCCTGGAGGGTGCTAACAAGTGACCTTTGGCAAACACGTCTTACATAGCATTACAGAAAAGGCGAAGCTTAGAAGGCCATGGGCCTGAGCATTCACTCTGCACACTCGACTGTGTATGGTGGGAGGGTGGCGTGCAGGCAAGCCTCAACTGCTCAGTGTGATGGCTCAGACTGAGAAGGGCTGGCTGAGGTGGGCTGGACCAAAACAGCCTGAAAACCGCAACAGCTAGTGTACTGTGTTATATCAGCGTTAACCAGGGTGCCCTCAGCAACACACGCCCCCCTTTCCCTGGGAGGCACCCCCACAGAAGCTCCCAATGAAATTCATTTTTCAAACACCAGACAATAAAACCCAATCGTGATGCTATCTTGGGAAAAGGCAAATTCAGTTACCTCCCACCTGGAATTTTACAGCCTCAAGGAATGCTTTAACCAAACACAGTTTGGAAAATACCAAGGTGCTGCACCCTACCCAACTCCTGTGCTTCCGTAAAAGACCCAAACAAGATTTGGTTTCTTCTAAGAGTGGATGACCTGGTTTTCAAGCTTGGCCCTCGAACAGTCACACGCCTGCTTACTAACAAGTGCATGAGAGTGGTTCTCAGCAAGGCTGTTGGGAGCAGGCCTGGACCCACTGATCTGATCCACATCGAATCCTGGCTCCCATGAACACAGAGGACTTCCTGTCCCTGCTAAGTGTGGGTGATGGCCTAGCCTGGTATGACTCAAAGCAGAACTGTGGGTCTCAGCTGAGCAGGTATGACCCGATGGAAGCCAATTGGCGTGCCAAGACTGTCTTGGACTCATTCTTCTGGGAATAACCCACAAATTCTCAGCCCCACCAAGAGCTCAGGTATAACATTCCCACATACTGAAGTGTGTGTGTGTGTGTGTGTGTGTGTGTGTGTGTGTGTGTGTGTGAGTGAAAGGGGGGTGGGTGTTAGTCCTGGTCCCGAGAAGCTTTTACAAAAAGTACAGAACCGAGATTCCCAAGCCCACCCTCCCTGAATCAGACTGCAGAGTGAGTTGGGGCCGCTATGCTTCAGATGCAGGCATTGAGGCAAGAAAGCAGCACAGGGGGAAGTAGGGATGCTATGGGGCAGCTGGGCATGAGGTAAGGTCAGCATTCCTCTGGAAAGCAGCTCCCACCTCTGCCTGACTGCCATCTGACACCTCCCCAGCCAGGGCTGGCGTGGATTCCAGGGACACCTCTCCAGAGGCAGCGCTCTCCTCCAGCTCACAGACACTAGGAGATCCGGCAGCAGCCATGGACTTTCTCCTCCATCTCCTCCATGGGGGCCTTGAACTTCAAGAGCGGGGGATCTCCGCTGGTGACCGTGTAATACACTGAGGTCCCGTTGCTGCTGTAGGGGGAAGTTCTGCCTCCGATCAAGGGGGCCTTGCCTTCGCTGCTGCTCTCCCCTGACCTGGCCACACTACTGCCCAGGTGGGTGCTTAAGAATGGATGACTGAGCAGCTTGGCTGCGGCCCGCTGCCTCTTCAGCTCCAGGAGCGTTTGGGGGCTCTGCTCCTTGAAGCCGCTCCAGGGTGGGGGGACATCGGCCACACTGGGGTTGCCATAGGCCATGCTGTAGTCAGGCATCTCGTGCATCTTCCATATGTCCCCATTGGCCAGTGCGTACTGGTAGGTGCTGACAGGAGCCCGGAGGCCATTCTCCACAGGCCCATCCAGTTCCCCCCGTGAGATCTTGGTAGAGAATTCTGAGAGCAGCACTGGCTTCTCCAGCCTGGGGTTCTGGAAGGAAGGAAGGAAGGAAGAACAGCATCAGTACCACCCCGCAGCTAGAGGGCCTGCACCCACCTGCCACCTGCACCTCTGCTGAGGGACTTGAGTGCTGGAACCCATCCTCCATGTTTCTCTACCTCCACGTAGCTTCCGGGCATTTGGGCCTGTGTTCTGATAGGGCAGACCAAAGCCTACCCCAATCCCAGGGCTGAAGCTAATGAACATATTTTATTGCCAGTGTCCCGGAATGAGTTAATAGAAATGGAATCAGTGATACTCAACGTTGAGACTTTTGCTAGAACAACTGGAAAGATGTTTCTGTAAGAACTGCAGTTGGTAAAGATGCTGTAAGCTGTGGGCTGCAGAAGCAGAGGGTCAAAGGTGTTTTCTCTGCTTGTAAGAGAAGCTCACATCAAGGAACACTAGTCATAGGGAGCCTGACCTCGTGATGTATTCTGAACCCCTAGTTCCTGCTGGGCCCAGACCCTTCTGGTTAGGTGAGCCAATAAATTCCCTTTTTTGTGTAAGTCAATTTTAGTTAGTCCCCCAACCCCAGTCACTCGTAACCCCTTTTTTTTCCAGCAGGTCTCCACTTCATATAAGAGTCTCACCTAAGGATCCTATACACTTAATAGTCCTTGGATAATAACAGCTTGAAAGGTAGCTAATGTCCAGAAACTATAAACAAAAAGGTAGAAACAGCTGATAATAGCCAAGAATTAACCTGCTGTGAAGTCACCATGAACAAAGTCATGAGACATATATAAAAAAAAAAACTGGAGAAATCATTCGTGACATGAATGGCAATAAAAAGAGAATGATTTCCCAAATAGAAAAGACTCAATTGGTTGATTGACTGGGTTGGAGAGCTGTGGTGGTATTGTGTTCCTAACAAGACGGTTACATCTACAGAGAGCTGGCTCAGGCGTGGTGGCACAAACCTGTAATCCCAGCACTTAGAAAGCAGGCTGAAGCAGGAGGTTCATGGGATCAAGGCTTGTGCATGGAGCAAAGCTGTGTCTACACACACACACACACACACACACACACACACACACACACACACGAGAGAGAGAGAGAGAGAGAGAGAGAGAGAGAGAGAAAGAGAGAGAGAGAGAATGTTTTACATGCAAAACTGTCTCTATGTATAGACTTTTCTTCCTTCTCAGCCTTTATATGGCACTAGGTGTTAAAAGTCCTCTGTTAGCAGCAATAGGAGGATGTGTATAGATTATGTGCAGACATCACCCCGTTTTACACACAGACTCGAGCATCTGCAGATTTTGGTATCTGAGGGAAGCCAAGTCCTGAAACTAACACCCTCCCCCACAATGAGCACTGAGCAACAACTGCAAGCATTGTCACTTAAAAACTACAGATTAGACACGACTACATGACTGCGGTGGTGTGAAAGAAAATGGCCCTCACAGGGAGTGGTACTATTAGGATGTGTGGCTTTGTTGGAGTGTGTGTGTGTGCCCTTGTTGGAGGAAGTGTGTCACTGTGGAGGCAGGCTTTGAGGTCCCATATATGCTCAAGCCACACCCAACGTTTCAGACCACTTCCTGTTGCCTGCAAGATGTAGAACTCTCAGTTCCTTCTCCAGGAGGAACCATGTCTGCCTGCCTGCCACCATGTCCCACCATGACGATAATGGATCAAACCTCTGAAAGTGTAAGCCACCACCCAATTAAATGTTTTCCTTTATAAGAGTTGCTGTGAGGGCTGGGGAGATGGCTCAGCAGTTAAGAGCACTAGATACTCTTCCAGAGGACCTGGGTTCAGTTCCCAGCACCCACATGGCAGCTCACAACTGTCTGTAACTCCAGTTTCAGGGGATCTGACACCCATGGCAAAACACTAATACACGCGCATGCACGCACATACACACACAATTAAATAGATAGAAAGTTGTCCTCAGGTTCAATTTCATTACCGTTTTGCATTCATGTGCTGTCACAATGTGCTCAAGTGGGACACTTGGGATCTTCTGGAACAGTGAAAGCATGTTGCCTGATATTGTAACAGTGGAGTCCACAGATGGTGCAACACAGAGTGAAGTCTAGTGTGATGTATGCATCAGCACTGGCTCATCAGTGACAGCACATGCAGTGCACAAGTGCAAAATGGTAACGAAAGAGAATCTGAGGGCAATTTTCTACCTATTTAATTGTGTGTGTGTGTGTGTGTGTGTGTGTACGCATTGAGACCAGAGGTCTCTCCCTGACCCTGGAGCTCACCAATTCAGCTACTGACTGATCAGAAAGCCCCAGAGGTCCTCCTGTCTCCATCTCCCGGGCACTGGGATACACTAGGTGTGATTTTCGAATCCAACTTTTTTTTTTTTTTTTTTTTTAAAGACAGGGTCTTACCATGTAGCTCTGGCTACTCTGTAACTCACTTTATAGACCAGGCTGGCCTTGAACTCAGAGATTCCTCTGCCTTTGCCTCTGCCTCTGCCTCTGCCTCCTGAGTGCTAGGATCAAAGGCATGCAACACCACACCTGCCTGGCTCTTTTTCTTCAATGTGTGTGCTGGAGACTCACTCTCAGGTCCTCATGCTTGCATGGCAAACACCTTCCTGGCTGAGCCCTCTCCCCAACTACTCCACTTATTTTTCTATAAACATAAAGTTGCTTCAAATCTCAGTCTATTATTGAGAAAGAGAAAAAGTATGTAGTTGACGTTGGAGTCCACTGTTTCCCTTTGTAACGTCATTAAAGTAAGAGAAGGGCTCGTTCCCTGCTACTGTTGGGGAAGCAGACGCTTTGTGAATTCAAGATTCAGCTTTGCCCCTACCCCATCACCACGGCCAGGGAAGATGTTCCTGGCTGGAGGTGTAATGGACGTCAGTACTAAGGTTGCTGAAGACTGCTCTCATCTACAGCTCCCAACCTATGGAATTCAAGAAGCTGCCAAAGACTTGGACAAGCACCCAGTCCATCTCTGTGTGCTCACACACATCTGTGATGAACTTACATATGTAAGCATGGAGAGGTCCTTGTGCTGAGCACCAAATCAACCTAATTAGAGTTGGTGACAAGGAGAAACTAGAAGAATGGGCAAGCCTGGGCAAAACTGATCCAGACTGGAAGCCCTGTGAAGTGGTTGGTTGTAGTTACATAGTTACGTTGTGGTTACAGACTATGGCACAGAATCAGAGCAAAGAGGTCATTGAAGAGCACTTCAAATGCAAGCAATAAAATTATTTGGCTCAAAAATAACTATGAGATTATATTAGATTGGGATGGGCCCTTCTAAGAGGGGCCCTAGGAAAATGGCTTGATTGGTAAAGTGCCTGCCATGTAAGTGTTAAGACCCGAGTCTGGACTCCCAGCATCCACTCAAAAAGCTGAGTGTGGTCCCTAGTACAGAGTTGGCAGGGACAGATGGACCTCTGGAGATCACTGGCCAGCCTAGCTAATTAGTGAGCATTCGGTTCAGTAAGAGAACCTGTCTCAACAAACAAACAAACAAAAAACGGTGGCGAGTGACTGATGGATAGCCTGCACACGCATGTTCACTCATATGTATATACCTATACCTGTAAATACACTATATAAACAAAAGTATGTTTTAAATAAAAAGAAACGGAGGTATACACATACACAAGGAAGAAGGCTTGTGAAG
The DNA here is from genome assembly GCA_902168325.1 of Peromyscus nudipes. NCBI lineage: Eukaryota > Metazoa > Chordata > Mammalia > Rodentia > Cricetidae > Peromyscus > Peromyscus nudipes. The sequence goes on from CABHPH010124589.1 coordinate 13,535, forward strand.
ACAGAGGTGGAGATCAAAGTCATACTAGGGTGAAGGGACACCCAAGCCACCAGAAGCTGGGAAGAGGCCTTGGCACAGACCTCCCCTTCAGAAGCACCAAGAGGAACCAACTCTATCGACATCTTCATTTTAGATTTCTTGACTTCAGACCCCTGAGTGTCTCCCATTTTAAGCCCCCAGTGTGACCTCTGCTACCACAGCTGAAGAAGACCACACACCATCTTCTGAGAGTGCCCAGAACCCAGGGCCACTGGCTAGTGCTGGAGCAGTTTCTCAGAGACTGTCCCAGAACCCTACTACATTTTTCAGAATACTCCATTCAACCAGATGTCACCTTGATAAACACCATTCTCAAATCTTTGTCCCCACAAAAGAAGGTCTTAGCCCTTAGCTCCTAGGGTAACTATCAAGCTGAATTCTCTTCTGGGGAATTCAGGATCAGATTATTAGGGGACAAGCAGACCTATGGCAGTCCCTCTGTCTCTGTCAATCATGAGCCTCTGGCATGTAAAGAGGTCTCAACTCTGATGAATATACGTAAGGGTTACCTCCTTAACAATATTAGCCACCACCGGCAGACAGGAGCTAGCTGTTTCACCCAGCTATTTCCCTTCTGACGGTTCTCAGATGAGGAAGTAGGACCAGGCTGGGCCCTATCCTCTTCACAAGGTAGTGGTCAACACTAGAAGGCAAGAGGTCCCTCACCGGGTCCTTGTTCTCCTGGTCTGTCCTGGTCTCCCTGATGTCTCCGTTGTAGGTGGAGGTACGCTGGTCTTCCGCCGCACTCCGCTGCTGCCACAAGATGGCCTCTCCCTCATACTCCTTCCGGTACAGGTTGGTTCTGTCTGACAGGCTAGCTCGACGCACCACCTTCCTGAGAGGGACAGAGGAGGTGCTGGGAAGGAGCCCTGCCCAAGGAGCCGCAGGCAGGCCTGTGCAGGGGCCCCTGGTTGCCCGGTGCCACTCACCCTCGGCTGCCTGCACTGGATGTCCTCCGGCTCAGGGATGACTTGTGCCTCAGCTGGGACTTCATGATCACGTCATGCTTGTGTTTAAGCTCCAACAGCAGGACTTTGAACTCCTCCTCTTCGCACAGGTCTGAAGAAGCACAAGAGTCAGTTGCAGAAGGCAAGGTAGGGACCCCATACCACAGGAGCCACCATGTGAACCTTCTGGGGGCACAGATGGAGGCGAGAAAGCGGCCCCTGCTTATTTCCTTAGAGGAGTGTGGGAATGGGAGACCTGGGCCTCCGAACTCCGGAAGTTCCCAGCTAAGACTGAGGGACTCATACCGTGCTGGTAGGCTTTGTCAACTTGACACAAACCAGCATATCTGGGAAGAGGGAATTGCAATTGAGGGACTGCCTCCATCAGGCTGTCCTGTGAGCAAGTCTGTGGGGCATTTTCTTGATTAATGATTGATCTGGTACCCCTGGGCAGGTGAGCGTGGGTTGTATAACAAAGCAGGCTGAGCAAGCCAAGGGAACAAGCCAGCAAGCAGCATCCCTCCATGGCCTCTCCTTCAGTTTCTGCTTTGAGTTCCCTCAATGATGGACTATGACGTGGAAGTGTAAGCCAAATAAACCCATTCCTTCCCAAGTTGCTTTTGGTCTGGGTTTTAATCACAGCAACAGAAAAGCAAACAAGACACATACCCTTGATAGTGTCTGGGAGAGTCATAAAGTCCCCCTGGTGTGAGGATTGAGAGAAACAAGCAGATCCCTCAAGTAGGAAATGAAGTGATGATGCTGAGAAATCTCCCTAACCCC
>CABHPH010124590.1:0-13609 GCA_902168325.1 Peromyscus nudipes
TCACCTGCCAGTCCCACAGCCGCTCAGCCCCAACCAAGTAAACACAGAGACTTATATTGTTTACAAACTGTATGGCCGTGGCAGGCTTCTTGCTGACTGTCCTTATATCTTAAATTAATCCATTTCTATAATTCTGTTCCTTGCCACATGGCTAGTGGCTTACTGGCATCTTCACATGCTGCTTGTTCTGGCAGTGGTTGGCAGCGTCTGGCAGCGTCTCCTTCCACCTTCCTGCTCTTTTTATTCTCTCTGTTAGTCCCGCCTATACTTCCTGCCTAGCCACTGGCCAATCAGTGTTTTATTAGCAACACATTTGCCATACAGAACATCCCACAGCAGAGAGCCCCACAGTTTGTCTGTGACCTTAACAAAATGACAGCAAAATGGGAATACTGTGACCTCAGAGACAGGAATCTCCTGCTCTCACTGCAACGCTGCCTCCGAATACTACATCTCTTAGAGGCCACAGGAGCTCTTGGCACCTTCATTCCCTCAGCTGTGAGGACAGAAGTGTCAATTATTGTGGAGGAATACACATTTGTTTGGTAGTTTTCTTATCCATCTTACATGCCATCAGATTTCTGGGTGAATTTATACCCTCTCCAGAAAAGATGGGAATGGGGATGTATGGTGTTGTGAAGCAATTTCCTTGGACTTAAAGCATTCCCTCCTGGAGGGAGGAGGCCTCAGCTAATTAAAAACTGGGTGGTCAACAAAAATTCCGAGTCTCAGGACCTTCTAAACTTACAAGACTCACAAGACCCCCAAAGTTAATATAAGTAGCAACAATTGCTTAGAAGTGGGAACTGCTCAACCCACCAATCCAGCTACCTGCAAGTTACTCAGGGAGGCCCTGGGATGTAGCTTATTGGGTCTTCACCCATACTAGGATGGGCTTTCAGTGATGTAGTTGCTGTTGAGTCATCCATGCTCCTGTAAGGCACCCCCTTTCCCCCACTCCTGTAAGACATACCAATAAACTGTGGTTCATCAGGTGGACTTTGGTCTGTCCTGGGTAAGTAGTCATTTGTTAACATCTCCTCAGGGACAGTCCTACAACAGTCCAAGCTTATAAAGATTATGAGAGAAGTTAGTCCTCACTTGGCTATACACTGAATAAATTTTTCTTATTTATAAATCTATATATACAACCTATTCTTATGACCATAATTGCAGAATTATTTTTACTGCATATAATTCTGTTATTGCAAATTTCTTTGCTCTATTGAATAGAGAAATAAAGTTGTTTCCCAGAAATTAAATTAAATGCTTAGATGGTTCTTTACAATTAAATAAAGGTAAAGAATTAAAACTGTTGGATTGGTACCCGTATAATGTCTGGTACAGAATTAGGAGAATATTGTGCTCACATGTTTTCACACAAGTCTTTAATTGCTTTTTATTCTAAAGTAATTGGCTCAAAACAGTTGAAAAAAATAGTACCAAGTATTTTATGTACCCTTTGTAGGGCTTTCTCCAATTTTAACAGGAGACATTATCAAAATCAGGGCATTGGTACTGTGCAGTATTACTCTAGCTATGCTTCTAGTTCAATTTGTAAATAATGAGTGATAGGGTATGAATGTGATGCACGGAATGATGCACAGTTTGGGAGAGTTGAGATTTCACTGTGGACAGGGAGACCTATCAAAGAACAAAATCTGTTCATCTTAGAAAAGCAGGATGACACCCAGGGCTTTATCTATGAAGCCAACAAGGGGCTGGGATTGGAGGCTGCAGCAGGTGCTCTTGACATTCTGATTATCTGGACACAAAGACCTCTGTCGCTTTTACTGACAATCAACAAAGATGCGGCCATGTAATCAAAAGAATATCTACATAGCAAAAATGTGAGCAAAGTTCAGAGGAAATGACAGGTAAATTTGATGTTGAAAAGGGATATGACGTGCATTTATTTAGAATGGGGCAAATTTAACGTAATCTTGCTGTTTATGACATATAAAAGCGAAACCCCAGCAAATAGGCTCATGGAGATTATATGCTGGAAATAAAGTTATGGCTCACTCAGAACTGACCCTGCCTAGGCTGTAAACAAAGGGAAATGGGGAAGGAGGGGCTAAAAGGTCATGGGCTAAATATGAAGCCAAATATTATTATTATAGAAGATACAGCTACAGATACATAAGAATTGTTTTAATTTTAAAATCTCAAGTTCTCATTGTCTTCGTGTGTTGTGACATTGCTCATTGCTGTGACGAAACACGTGACAAGAACAACCAATGGGAGAGAAGGTTCCATTCCGGCTCACAGTTGGAGGCCGCAGCCGTCCATCACCATGGGGGAGGCGGGATGGCAGGAGCGTGAGTCCGCTCTGGCTCACAGTTGGAGGGCGCAGCTGTCCATCACAGTGGGGAAGGCAGGGTGGCAGGCGCGTGAGGCAGCTGCTCACAAGGCACCCTCAGTCAGGAAGCAGAGAGATGAACGCTGTGCTGGGCTCGGCTCGCTCTCTCCTTTTACTCAGTCCTGGACTCCTGTCCATTGGATGGTGACACCCATATTCAGGATGAGGCTTCCCACCTCAGTTAAGTCTTTCTAGAAATACCCTCACATATATCTCCTAGGTAGCTATAAATTGCATGCAGTTGACAATCAAAACTAACCACCACACTTGTGTACAAAAACCAATGGACTATAACATAAAAATTGGGTATCTTCTTCTACATAGTGTAAAATTCTATATGTTTTAAGTTAATATGCATTTATGTTTAACATAATTATATATACCTATCATTTCTTTTCATCTGTGTCTCCTTTCCTGAATTGCAGGGCTGGCTTCAGTTGCATCTGATAAGAGGGGGCATGCTGACTCTAATATCATAATGTTTACTGAGTGTGGATGAGAGGGAAGAGGAAACTGGGTGTGATCGATCTCCCAGAACTCTCCTGAAGGTATGTGATTTTAACATGAGACAGGAAATTGCAAGGCTATCCCCATTTCAATTGATGGTAAACTAGACAGATTTATTCCCTGGAACTCACAAGGGTCATCTTGGTTAATAAAAATACATTTAAAGCAAAATAAAAGGATTAGTTTAGGGGAGTTGGGATTTGAGTATGGGCAGGGAGAGCTATCAACGAACAAAAGCTTCCCCTCTTAGAAAAACAAGATGGCCCCTGGGAGTCTGATCTATGAAGCTGACGGGGGCTGGGATTGGGGAATAGACAGGCATCCCTGGCAGTCTGATTATCCTGACATAAAGAATTCTGCTGCCTTTACTGAAAACGCTGCTGTTATTTGCACAGTTAAATTTTGCTGAAGTTCCTTTTGAAATGTTAGTCATCTGAGCCGTGCTATAAACCAATGATCCACAAACAGGGGGGAAAACAGGTTTTTGTTTAAGAACACTTGGTAATGTTACCAAGTGTGGCGGTAACTGCACACCGGTAGCCTCAGCACTAAGAAGGCTGAGTCAGAAGAGAGAATGTAGGTCAAGGCCTGCATGGGTACACGTGAGGTCCACCTGGAGGAGGAGGAGGCGGGGTTATAAGTTGGATTGTGGCCCCCAGGATGGTTAGTTTTGTAGATTGACATAATCTGGAACAGTCTCACTGAGGGATTGTCCGGATGAGGTTGGCCTATGAGCATGTCTATGGGAGATTACCTTCATTAGTGGGAATACCTGCTCACTGTGTGTGGCACCATTTCCTGGGCAGGGGATCATGGGTTGGGTAAAAGCAGAGAAAGCAATCTTAGAGGGGACTGCGTGGAGAGGAGCTGAAGGGGGAGCGGGAAGGGTGGGAATGACAGAAATACAGAGTACTCGCATAGGAAAACTCAAAAAACTTTTAAAAATCATCTTTTAAAATGGAAAAAGCAAACAGAGAACTCTTAAGCGTGTGTGCACTGTCCTCTGCTCTTGACTGTGGATGTGACGTGACGGGCTGCTTCAGGTTGCTGCCACCTTGACCTCCTCCAACGATGGACTGTGACCTGGAATTGTGAGCCAGACAAACCCTTTTCCCTTTTATTGTTTTATCATAACAACAGGCAAATAACAAAGACATCCCCCTAAAATCTTACGTGTCCTTATATAAATCTGAGATCCAAACTACAGCACCCATCTTGCTACCCTCTCTATATTGTAAGAGAAACAAGGGAAAACTTACAAATGGAGGTTTAAAATATTGATACTTTAAAAAAGTTGCACAGGATATTTTAGCTCTGAGAATTAAACCCCATCTCCAATATAGTCCTATCTCCATCATAAGCTATCAAATAAAAAGCCCAGTGTCAGGTATGGGGTACCTCTTTTTGGCCTATTGGTCAGTGGGGTCCCATAGACTCCCCCAAAGTATTATTGATTCCTTTCCATCACTCTTATTTGCCCTCCAGAACTTTATGGTTAGATCCTATTGCTAAAGACCCCAAACCCTTGAGTCACAAGACATGGAGAAATGAAGCTGGTACCAACCTGGAGGTGCTTTCCCTACGGCCTAGCTCTCACAGTGTTAGAAACTTTGATGCATGTTAGTCTTACCCACCTGTGAACCTGTTGAGATACAACAACAACCGCCCTGGCTAGATCTGCCCACTGCTACAATCATGGCATCGATGTTACGGAAATAACAATCCCTTTCTGGTTGAACATAGGCCTGCTCCATAAGCTGCAACTCATATCTGGCACCATTAACTAGATCAGAAACAAGTTGCTGCCTAAGTCATCAAGGAGATCCTAATAATAATATTCTCCTAAATGGCAATAGGAATAAACTACTCCCCTAAATTCTTATCTTTATGTTCATGGAATAGGGCACCTTTCAAGCCCCATCAGAGTTTTTTTCAGTAAATGGCAATTAATACAGAGACTCACAACCAAGTCAATGTTCAGAGAATAAAAGAATGTGAGTGTTCATCTCTAAATAGGACATCTGTATCACACCCCAACACCTCAAGGTTCCAGGATCATTGGAGAAAAGGGGGTGGAAAGATCGTAAGAGTCAAAGGTAATAGACATCTGTAGCAAAGAGTATTTTCCAGGCAGGATGGGAATGTTGTACACAGGAGCTCACAGTAGCTGCGATTACATGCCGAAGACCTCAAAATCAAGCCAGCCAAAATCCCAGCGTTGGATAGGGAAGGGGCTCATAAAATCTCACCCCTTGCTGAGCAGCTACTGGCAATTGGTGGCTCCTGGGAAAGAAAGTCCATTATCTTCAGGAATGTGATCCAAGAAGTTTCCCATGTTGTAGTCAATGGTCCTACACCCAGGCACACACAGGCAGCCCTAAGTGGATTCAGTGTACTTAAAAACAAAGCACACAAAGTTGGAAGGAAAACTGGACTGGGCACATGGGTAGAATGGGACGGGAGAAAATGAGAAGTGGATTTAAGCCAAAGGCATTATAGGCATGTGTGAGCTTTTCAAATAATAAAAAGAATTTTTTAAAGACTGTTTTGCTGGTTATAAAAAATGTACATATCTATGCAGAATAACCCTGAAGACATGCAAAATCTTCATTTATTCTATGAATGTATGCATACTTACACTGGTCAATTTTTCCTTAGTGACTGATTTAACGTTGCCATTTTTCTGTAAAGAAATGACATGTCACAGATCAAGAAGGGAGACAAAAATATTAAGAAAGTGATCTCCAGAATAACTGTCTGAAAATAGGCATCATTTGATTTATCAACAAAATTAAAGAATAAGGAAGAAAGGACAAAGGAAAGAAGCGGGAGAGGAGGAGGGGGAGGGATGGAGGGGGGAGAAAAGAACTGAGAATACAGCATGCCCAGCGCCTACTGTCCTGTGACTTCCTACCTCATTTTCTGTCTCTGGCCACCATGGCTCACTTTTGTGCCTTCCTTAGCTGGACTTGAGCCTGGAGAAGCTAGAAGGTGATTCAGGGACATGGCATCCGGCCTGTTTTTCTCAGGGATAATGCACAACCCATACATCTCCTGTGGTCAGAGAAACTGTAAAACCGGAAGCCAAGAGGGGGAGAGATGGCTCAGGTGGTAAAGTATCTGCTGCAGCAGTAATGAGAACATAAGTCTGAACCCCAACAAACATGTGAAGGTCGGGTGAGGTGGCAGGCATCTGGAGCCCTAGGACTGGGCATGAAAACAGACTCCTGAGAGTTCATTGATCAGCCAGCCTAATTGAACAGATGAGCTCCAGGTTTGCTGAGACAGCTCAGTGGTTAAGAGTACTTGCTGCTCTTGCAGCAGACCTGGGTTCTATGCCCAGCACTCATGTCAGGGCGTTCATGACCAGTATCCAGGTCCAGGGGATCTGAGGCCCTCTGTGGCCTCTTTAGATATCTGCATGCATGTGGAGCACATACAGGGAAGCAGGCATAGACACATGCACATCTAAAGACAGCCCCTTTCAAAAGAATAAGATGGAAAGCAATCAAGAAAGACATCCTACATGATCCTACATACACCTGCTCTCTGAATATCTACATTCAGCATACCACAGACATATACAAACATGCACATACAACACCACACACACACACACACACACACACACACACACACACACACACACCAATCAGAGTGTCATCTCTATTTCTGTGTATTGCTAGAAGTATCCTGAAGCTCCTGAAAATGAAGGGTCCCATGTGGAACACACATCCTACCTCAGTTCTGAAGAGGAGACACCTTCCGCTGTCACCGATTTTTCTTATGACAAAGAAAACCACCATAGACTGCCTCTGAGTGGCTTTATGCCATTGTGTTTCTATGCCAAATAACTCTTGTGCTTTTATTAACTGTTCTACTGAGTCCTATTTATCAGAGAGACAGGTGTATCACCTGATAATACAATAAGCTCTGGTGGATGTATGAGTTGTTTTATTCTTTTATGCCCACAATCAGTTCCTGGAGCATCATAAAACAAAAGGCTTATTTCTCTCACCAACTCCCTTCACTTTTTATTCCCCTAGCAGTGAAGCTATGCAATATCTACCTTCAGAAATAACTGTTGCCATTTAATAAGGAGCATAAAATATACTCTCATCTAACAAGGGACATCACAGATTAAAAACAAAGTTATTCTTTAAGGTTAGTGTCATGATAAAAGATGAATACAAGCATATGGGTGAATCAAACTGAGCAGGAGGCACGACCCTGGGATATGACTAAAAACAGACTTCATTTCAATGTCATAAAGCAGATATTGCACACTATTTTTCCAAAATGCAGTTGCAGACATCCTATATCACCTTCTCTTGAGCTTTGCAATGACCCCAGATTTCCAACACTAAGAACAGAAGAACATTATCAGTTTGATACAGAGGCATAAAAAACAAAAACTGGCTCAAACTTATTTCTGTCTTATGACTTACAGAGGCCTAGGTAGCCTCCACTAACCTCAGGAGACCCCTCCCCTTCCCCCACACAAACCCTGACCTCCTAGTCAACCACCATGCTGAGCCCTCTCCTAGCCATTCTGAAATACCTGTCTCTCTGCTTTTACCCTCACATGACTCAGGCCTATGACAGGTTGCACCTGACTTGTTCTCTTCAATACCTCTAGTCTTCACAACCTCAGATTTTGAATATGCACTATTAAAAATTAAAAGTAATTTCAGTACAACCTATATAATAAATATCAATCATACTTAAATCTCTGGGCTAAATGCTATAAATCAAAATGTCTGTATCCTTGAGTTAACTTGCTTTGGATACATGTGCAATCTGCATACCTGAGAACTTATTAAGCATTCAAACCAGAAGCCAGACATAAAAGAATAGAGAGCGTGTGATGCCATTTGTGTGAAATGCTAAAACATGCAGATTAATCTACAATAACAGTAAACATTAGCAGTTCCCTAGGGCAGGGAGGTCAGATATGGCAGTAAAGGGGCAACAGAGCCCTATGTAGTCACAAAAATATTCTGTATCTTGATTGTGCCGTGCTTTACCACACATTTGTCAAAACACAACAACATGTTCACTAAAATGGTGCACTTTGGGGTCTGGAAAAACGGCTCAGTGCTTAAAGCACTTGCCATGTAAATGTAAGGGCCAGAGTTCGGATCCCCAGTACCCATGTAAGGTAGGTGTGATACTCTCCTGCAACCCTAGCATCTGGGAGGCAGAGATTAGGAACTCTAGGCTCTCTAAAAACCTTTCTCTAAACAAACAAACATATACATAGACAATAAGTGTTCTCACGCTTCTGATGGTAAATGAAGACGCAGAAGGCGACTGGAAACTGAGCAGCAGGAGTTCTGACATTCTTACTCGGTCTAGTTCCTCACCCCCACATATTCCTTGTACCTGAGTGATGCTATCTCAGCATGAAGTGCCTTCATGGCCATTCATTTGTTCACTCACTCACTCAAACATTTTTATAATAATTTTTTATTTCTGGGTTATTATATAATTACTCTGTACTGTTCTACTCACCATTCTTTCTTTTTTAATTATTTCTTTTATTTTTGAGATTAATATAATTACTCCATTGCTCTCTCCCTCTTTCCTCACTCCAAACCCTCACATATGTCCACACCCCTCCTTTCTCTCTTTCAAATTCATTGCCTCTTTTTTCATTAATCATTGATTGATTACATATATATTTATATATTTCTAAATGTACATATATGTTCTTTATTACAAAAAATTAGCTTGTGTGAGACTATGAAGTCTCATGACTGACAACGGGTAAATCCAGAAGATCCATCATGTGATTTAGCAAATAGTTATGGGAATCCCAATGTGGGAACAGATGAACTAAGCTGCCCCAACCCAAGCATGGAAGCACAAGAGAGAGAGGGGGGGGGGGGACTGTGTCTGTGTCTGTCTGTGTGTCTGTATGTGTCTGTGTGTGTTTCTGCTTCCTCTGCTCATTATTTTATTCAGGCCCCTATTGGGTTGGCTGAGGTTAACTCATGAAACACAACAATCTCTAGAGAATCCACTGATTTTATCTCCACCCCAGAAACAGAGTGTCCTATAGCACCCCAGGACAGCCAGGCTGAAGCATAAGAGTCTCCATCACACATAGAATACTGATGGGTTCTAATGGTATTTGATAAGGGTGTGGTCTATCCTCCAAGCTAGATTGTGTGCCTGTCCTGGTTTCCTTTCTGTTGTGGTGCCAAGACATCCTGACAAAAAAACAACTTGGGAAGAAACTGGTTCATTTCAGCTCACAGTTCTAGGTTACAGTCTATCATTGTAGAGAATTCAAGGCAGGAACTTCAAACAGCTAGTTGCATCACATCCAGTCAAGAACAGAGAGAAATGAATGCAGAGATGATCACTTGCTTGCTTGTGCTCAGCTCAGTATCTCTGCTCAAACAATTCAGGACCCACTGAAAGCCCCTTGAGGCACTTGAGTGGCAAGGCCCTACCCCTGAGGATCTCCAACCACCAGGCCCCATCCCCCAGACTACTCTAATGGCCTTAATGGCCATTTCCAGCCTCTCAAGATGTAGGCAGCCAAGCTCTGCCTTACAGAGGGAAAAAAAAGTCTAGGATCATGCCACAAAAATCCCACCAATTTCTGAGCTTGCCCCAAGATCGGGCCACAGAATCTCACCAATGCCAGGTCACCCTGGAAAGCTCTGCACCCCTTCCCAGTAAATCCTATATAAAGCCTACCTCCTGCTCCATTCTTTGTGCTTCTCTCCCAAGCAGAGGCAGCCATTCTCTTGTGTCTTTCCCAAAAAAAATCTCTTGTGTGAGGTTTGTTGTGCATGCTGTGACTTTGTGATATTCCTTGGCTCCCAACTGCCAGGATTCCATTCCTCTCAGAGGTGTAACACATACACCCACTTTCTAGGGATTGGTGTTTCCCACAGTGGCCTGGACATCAGTTACTTTAATACAATCTACCACTGGCCAACCCAATGTAGACAATGCCCCATTGAGTCTTTCTCCCCAGATGATTCTAGGTTGTGTCAAGTTGACAATTAAAGCTAATCAACACAATGACTGTGTCTCAAAATATGTGAGAGTCTGACAAGAGAGTAAAGCTTGGAAAACAAAGAAGGTTGGAATGAGTGGGCAAGGACTAAGGGTCAATGGAGCCGGGAAAGTGGGTAAATGGGAACACACTATATTGCATGCATGTATGAAAGGTCCAAAAGTTTGATTAATTTATACCAACTGGTTACCAAAATAACTTAGTGGTAAAGATACTTGAAGCCAAGATTAACAGCCACATTTAAATCCTTGTAACCCACACTATAGAAGGAGAAAACCAACTCTCACAAGATATTCTCTGACTTATACACATAAATACACACACACACACAGACACACTAAATGTAACTTTAAGAATAAAATACATTTTAAAAATTGAGAAAAAGAATAACTGTCATATTTCAGTTTTCTTGTGGCTCCCACTGCACATGCATACTTGCACATATATATGCACATGTATGCACACACATGTCCCTAGATGAAAGCTATACCAAGAAAAGTAAACAGTTAAAATATAGCATTACACAGAATTTGGACAAAAAAAATCATTTCTTGGCTCTACTGTAAAGGGAAATTGCCTTCAGAGGTCATATATATTGGATAACACTGAACGTGCCACAATCCCATGATGTTACTTTTGTAGTTTCAGATGTTGATTATCTGTAGAGTCAACCATGACATGTTGCATCTGCCATGAAGACAGAGGTGGTGTCGGTAAGACCAATGACTCTAGGTTGAATTCACTGAGGAGGGAAGATGTACTCTGAGTGTGGGCAGCACTGCTGCAGAATGCATAAAAAGCATACAACGAACAGGCTGAGGCGATGGCTCAGCTGGCAGAGTGCTCAGTGAGCAAGCATGAAGATCTAACTTTGGAACTACAGCACCCATGTAAAAAGCCAGGTGCAGCCGCATACATCTGCAACCTCAGACCTAAGGAGGTAGAGATGAGGAGAACCTTGGAGTCTGCTGACCAGCCAGTCTAGCCAAATCAGTGAGCAGTCAGCCCCGATTCAGTGAGAGACTCTGTCTCAAAAAACTAAAGTGGAGGGTAACTGAGGAAGACACTCAACATTGATGTCTGTGTCCTCCCTTCTCTGTCTGTCTCTCTGTCTCTGTCTCTGTCTCTGTCTCTCTCTCTCTCACACACACACATACACATACACACACATACACACACACACACACACGACACATTTTAAAAAGAGGTAAGGAGAAAAGTCTCGTTCTCCTATTGCTATGCCTTCCCAACCATGATGGACTGTACCCTAAAACTGTGATCCAAAACAAACCCTTCCTTCCTTAAGCTGTTTTGGGGGTATTAAGTCACAGAAACAAAAAAAGAAAAGTCACCACAAGAAAGTCACAGTTCTCTAGCCCAGAAGGAGAAAACAGAGCCCTAGAAGCTTGAAGATTGACTTACACAGTAAGAATTTTTGAAAAACAAAAATTAAATCAATCTTTTCTTTAAGAGCAAAGCCACCTTTGTGACCAAATACAGTCTGAAGTATTGGCAGAGGTCAGGGTAAGGCAGAATTGAGGTTATACTTGCAGAATTTCCCAGCAACTCAAAAGTGAGTTAGACTGTAAACAATTCTTCAGCTCCCAGAGTGTAGGGAAAGCTTCTGCCCTTCTGTGCAGAATGCTTTCCACAACAGCTCTGTCTGTCTGAGCTCTATTTCTATAATTTGTGGATCTACCATTGGGGAACCTTGTTGGTATTTTAAGATGGTGAGAAGTGACTTCAAAGAAATTGCTCCCGTGAACAAATTTGCATGCTGAAGAAGTTAACGATTATCAAGTTTTCCCAGCAAAAACTCCTGGCATTATCCATTTATCAGTCTTGGCTGCATGCTAACCAACCCTCCCTTTCTGTTCCACTCAATCTCCACCCATTCTTTAAGATCAGGAAGATCAGGGAGCCAAGCAGTGTGTGCTCACTTAACGCCCAAAGCCACACTGGACCCCTTTCCCAGTGTTATCACACTTCGGCCACACTAGATCATTAAGCACTCACCAGTGTATCTGAATTCAATTAATCTACATACTAATGTCTCAGAGTGCTTCAATTAGATTTGGATTTCTCTGAAGCTCTGTAAATGCTAGGGATGGAACTAAATTGGTAGAGCCCTTGCCTAGCATGCACAGAGCGCTGGGTTCCACCCCCAGCAATAAGTACGGTGACACATGCCTGTAATCCTAGCACAGGAGGGATGGAGGCAGGAGGATCAGAAGCTCAAGTCATCCTCAACTGCATAGTGAGCCCAAGGCCAGTCTTGAACATGTCTTGAACAAGGCCAGTCTTGAACCCCTCTCAAAAAAATATATGAGTTATACCTGAATCCATGAGAGATGCATGAGAGAAAGAGATTATGACTATCCATTCCTTTACTGATCAGATCAAGAGGATTTTGGGAAGAATACCAGCTGAACCTTACATAATGGAGTCATTGAGGAGCTCTCTCATCATAAGCCCTGGGTTCCCATCCGGGCTCCCATCTTCCTAACTGTGCTATCTGCTTTCTGACTCGGTTCCTCTAAAATCTACAAAGTGAGGGGAATTGCTGTGTGTGCTGGACATGGTGTTGTGAAGAGGAAACAGTCTTAAGGGTGAAGGGGCCTAGTCAGCATCTGCCTGTGATGGAAACATCCAGAGATGCTGCTGTAAGTATTTGATGAATCCATCATCCTTCCAGAAAAAAAAAAAATGAGATCCAAGTTCAGTTGTTCTTCTATAGACATACCAATCAACAAATAAATACATTTTTTAAAAAGATATAGACTATACATATACATCATATACATATGAAGAAAAAACAGTAAAATCTAGTGGGTTTTAAAGTCAGTAAAAAAGGAGAAAGGGGAGATTGCTTAAGATGTAGACTTGATGCTCTAGAAAGATTCCCAGAGACAGGATTTCTAAGTGGAGGGGAAGAAACTGATACAGAAGCTCCACATAATAGGTACTTTCTCATGGTTGTGACAAAATGGCCAACAATAAGCACTTTAAGGGGAAGGGTTATTCCCACTTCCAGCTTGACTTCTCAGGCTTGGTAGGGAAGGCACACTGTGGTAGGAAGGAGAGGACGGCTGGTCACAGTGCATTCACAGTCAGAAGCAGAGAGAGAGGAAAGTGGGGGTAGTCTGTTTAAAAACCTCAGTGCATGCCCCTAGTGACCTACCTCCTTCTCTATCAAGGCTCTACCTCCTAAAGGTTCCACAGCCTTCCCGAGCAGCATCACCAGCTGGGGACCAAGTGTTCAAACAAGCAAGCCTGGGGGAGTATTTCACACACAACCACCATAGCTCCGGTAGTCCTTACCTTTCTGTGGCTATGATGAAGCACCATGACCAAAAGAGAGATGGGGAAGAAAGGGCTGCTTTGGCTTGTGCTTCCAGACCCCATACCATCATTGAGGGAAGTCAGGGAAGGAACTCAAGACAGGCATATGAGCAGAAACCATGAAGAAACACTGCTTGCTGGCTCATTCTCTGGTTCATTTACAGGCTCATGCTTAAGTATCTTTCTTATACAGCCCAAAACAGTATAGAAATGATAGGATAAAAAGGTAGATTATTGAATCTATTTTAATCCAAAAAAACAACTATTAATCTCAAAATATTTTACCTTGGTATGGATTTTGGGTTATTGATATAAATTTAAGGTCAGTTTTGTTATACCGTATGTATGTTTCTGCTCTTGTT
>CABHPH010124592.1:0-24179 GCA_902168325.1 Peromyscus nudipes
ACAAAACCCAATAAAAACCACTTTTATTAGAGAAAACAGCTCAACCTACAAATAAGCAGCAGTCTCCCATGCTGAGACATTCTTAAGTTCAATTGGAAGAAAATGAAAAGCCACAGGGAACAGTATATGAAAAGTAATTGGAGACTAGGTGAACAGATACAGAAAAATAGCACCCAACCACATTTCAAATGCACAACAGTAAAAATCTATAGTTGTAAAAAAATACAATATTTCCAAGCATCTTGGAAAACCTTTAAATGAATGTTTTTAAAAGTTTATCACAGATATTTATAATGTTTTTTTCAGTTCTCACATTTTATTTCAACTGATGCATGTATGAAATACTGTAGAGAAAAAAATAAATATTCAGAATTATAGTGCTGACACAACTGGGTGTTCTTACATCTCTGTGATAGAATACTTTACAGAAACAACTTGAGGGAGGAAGAATTTATTTTATATCAAAGGTCATAGTCCATCATAGTGGGAAGCGGATAAAGTAGTTCCATTAGAAGCACAGGCTGTAAAATGAAATAAATCTTTTCCTCCCCAAGTTACTTTTGATCATGGTGTTGATCACAGCATTAGAAAACCAACTAAGACAATATGTTTCTATTTTTATAAAATTCAAGGAAAACCCTGTGGTGGGATTATCAAGGCAACTCCATGTAATTAAAAAGGAGGTTTATTTTGGAGTAACTTACAGCCAGTAAAGGGGCTATTTACAGGATCTGGGAGAGATGAGGTACAGTCCAGCAAGGTTCTCTGGAGAACTCTGCTCAGTCTACCATCCAGCATCCAGGATCATGAGGAACCAAGAGCACCAGCATGTCTGGATTTCAAGTCTTAAGGGCTCCCATTTGGGCCCCACCCCAGGGGCAGGTCATCAGTAAGCCTCACTAGGGGTAGTACTTCCAGGTGAAAGCTGGAACATCTACCTACTACAAAACCCAAGATGGCACAGAACTGATAAATAATTAGCAAAGAATGTCAGAGGTTTAGGTCAGAGTGGGAGGCGAAATGCTTCCCTAAAATTAAGTGTTTAAAATTAGGAAGATGTTCACTCTATCAACTGTTGTCATATCTACACTAGAATATAAATAAGTCAAAATCTACAAAAAAGGAAGATTTTTACCTATGTATAATTAACTGAATGTCAATTGTGTTTCATTGTTGTGGTTTAAATAAGGAAGACTCACATTTTAATGGTTAGGGAGTGGCTTTAAGAGTTGTGGCCTTGTTGGAGTAGATGTGACCTTGGAGGAACTGTGTCATGGGTGTGGACTTTTGGTTTTCTTTTTTTTTTTTTTTGCAGTATAATTCCTAGTGTTAACGAATAGAAGTCCATTTTATTTATCAATTCCTTGTGTTTTAGGTCATATTGTCAAATGACATATCCTTAGGTTCTCATTTAGTTAACATTTTAAAAAATAAACAACATTAATTAAATGATAACTGTTATTAATAAGACTAGATACTTATGCAGTTTCCACCCTGACAATCTAAAAGGATCTTTCAAACAAGAAATGCATAAGGGCAGTAGCTAATGTAAAAGCAGCTCAGGTTTCTTTGTTTGTGTGTGTATATGTGAGTGTATGTATATATTCATGTGTGTGTTTATACATGTGTTTGTATGAAATATAATTGTGTATATCCGTGTGGTGGTTATGTGTGTATGTGAGTTTCTGTATGCTTGTGTCTGTAAGTTTGTGTCTATATGTTTGACTATGGTGGGTATGCATGTGTTTAGGTATACAAATATATTTGTGTTCAAGATTTCTGTGCAAATGGAGGCATAAGATGAAAATTGGGAGACTTTCTTAATTATTCTTTACCTTATTCACTGAAGTAGGGACTCTTAATTGAACCCAGACCTCTCCATATAGGATAACTTAGCTAGCCAGCTTGTTCCTGGAGATCTCTGCAGGATGTAATTACCAGCAGGCTGCCACATCCACATGACATTCATATGAGTTCTGTGGATTTGTCTCTATTTCTCAAATTTGTACAACAAGCACTTAATCAACTTAGTCATCTCCCCAGGCTTGATAGCTCAGTTTTTAAATAAGGGATACAGATGAAAATTCTATTCTTGATTCTTAAAATCAGCATTAATTTATCCTCTAAATTGTACAACAAACTAAAACTAAAATAGCACATATTACTCAGACTGTTTTTCAGATAATGTTGTGGCCACCCACAGTATCTATGATAGTTTGGCCTGTTGGCAAAAGTTATATATAACTTCAGTAAGTTAGTTATTTTTCATACTTGAAATAACTGTGAGGTAGAAAATAGAGCATATATTGAGTATTTGCTCACACATGTTTTATAAGAGAATTGAAAGCACATACTGTGAAATATTTTAAACAATGTTTTATTTTCCAAAAAATGAATGAACTAAATAATTTCTGTAAAAGGACAATAAGACATAGGTACAAACCCTGATGCAGCAGAGTATGTGTCAAACCTTGAGATGGCTTAACCAAAGAGAACACTTAAATTAGACATTCAATGACTTCTCCATAAGACACTACCACATATTATGAATATTATAGTCTTGCATATTTTGAAAGTAGTTCTAAACTTTTGATTTAGTTATATTTTGTGATTGGTTATAAGTTTATAAACCTGTTATAAATAATGCCAACCTAGAAAAGTATACTACAGAGGACCCCTTATAAAGTTTTATGTAGAATATCTTTAACCTATAATAGTTATCAGGTTCAAACAAAACCCTGACTATCTGTAATGCCTATTAGCATACCAAAGCACATGTTAGTATCCAGGCTCAGTTACTTGTGGTTCTTCTCAACTCTTCTCACCTTCCCCTAACCTAAACTTCTCTGACCCTTTGACTTCCCTTCTCCCTGTTTCTCATTCCTATATAACCATGCCATTTCAGCCATGCTTTTTCTTCTCTCTCTCTCTCTCTCTCCCTCGCTCTCTCCCTCTCTCTCTCCCTCTCTCTCTTTCTCTCTCTCTCTCTCTCCTTCCTGTCTTCTTTTACCACCATCCACTCCCTCCCTGGCCCAATGCAATATGCGGGCCGTATTTTGTCTACTATTTTCTCTCCCTGCTCTGAACTCTTGGAGATGCCTCTGGATGTAGTCTCCCTTATATCAAGAATAAAAACTATTCCTCAACCATACCTTGGAACAGTCATTTCCTCACTTTATACAGTAGGGTGGAAACATTATTTGCTTACTAGAATAAAATGTCCTACTAAAACATGTAGTAAATTTTATATTATCTCCAGTAGAAGTTAACTATATTCTACATTCTCAGTGCAAAATGAAATACAAGTCACTGAATCAATTCATGGAAGATTAAAGGAAATTTATGAACAAGACTCTGCTTTTGCCTTTTTGTACATTTCTTATGTCCTTCAAATGCATCTATTGTCACCAATTAGAAGTTATTCTCTTTTAATGATTGAATAGTAACCAAAAGTTTATTAATATTTACACTCACATGTAGTACATATACACAGAATATATGCAGACATATATACATATATATATATATATATACACACACACACACGCACACATATTTCCTTTTATAATTCTCCTTCAATGTTTACGGTGGTTAATTTCATATCAAAGGTATTATGAATAGTGCATCAATAATATGAGAACATATTTATCTCTTTAGCATTCTGATTTCATTTTCTTTGAATGCAGTGCTCAGTATCATAAGCTGATCATAGTACTCTGTATATATAAATTAATATATCGTAGTCTGTACCCTAAATATATACAACTTTGCACAAATCAAAATAAAACAAATTACTAAATACTTATCAACAAGGTACTAAGAAGTTTAAAAATTCTGTGTCCAGTATGGCAAGATAAAAGTACAATAGTTTCACTCACATCTTGGTCATTAGCCAAAAGCTGTTTAATTGGACTTAAGGCCCACTCAGCAGGAGGGGTATCATGCCAAGTACCAGAAATCTACTCAACTACGTGGAGCCAATGAAATCATGGATCTTAGAAGAGAACTTATTACCACCAATTTACTAAACCAGATAATTCCTAACTGCATTATAAATACTTATCCTTATGCCCACAAATATGTGTAGTTCTCACCCCTCATCAAAGAAGATTCTCTTTGTAGCAGATAGAGACTGTTACAGAAGCCACTACTTCTCAAAATGCATAAAACAACTGATCATGGGTTCCCAGACCCTTTCTAAATCACAATTCCTCAACATACAGATGAAGGTATAAAAAGGTTGTAAGAGTCAGAGCACCCGAAACTTAGTTGAGAAATTGTGTCTCCTAGGGATAACAATTTCCTACAACCAAGGGTCCTCTATAATATGGCTGCCAAAGCAAAATTGGAACAAAGACATGCTAATATGGGAGAGTTTTTATCTCAAGGCCCCCACCTCCAGATGAGGAGCTACAGACAATTAAGTGAGAGGTGAAATAATCAGTGTTACCCAGAGATGAGTAATCTAATTGTTTATCCAATACCAATTAGATACATATAATGAATAAATATGAACACAAATAAACAGACTCAGAATGTTATATATATATATATATATACATATCTACATATATGTGTGTGACTATATATGTATATACATAAATCACAGTATCAATTAAAAAATAGAATATATAATAGGTAAAAATACATACATATGAAATGGAGAATACACAAACATATCATGAGTATTTATGTACCTATTCATATATACTTCATGCAGTATTTGTATGAAGGGCAAAATAGTTATGCAAACTAGTTAACATGTCACAAATAAACTCTGATATGCTATAAAATAACTGCTATATCAAGAGAAAAAACCGCTGTATCAGTTTTATACATTGTCTTAGTTATTTTTTATTGCAATGACAAAACACCATGACCAAGGCAATTATAAAAGAAAGCCTTTAATTTGGGTCTTACGGTTCCAGAATATAAGAGCCCATGGTCTCATTGAGAGAACATGGCAGCAGGAAAGCAGCATGGTGCTCAAGCAGTAGCTGAGAACTTACATTTGTTCCACAAGCACGGAGATCTAACTGGAAATGAGATAGGCTTTTGAAACCCCAAATTAGGACCCCAGTGACATACTTCCCCCAGCAATATTTCCCAAACAGTTCCAACTGGTAACCAAACATTCAAATATATGAGACTATGAAGGTCATTCACATCCAATTCACCACATATTGTAACAAAATAAAGCTCACACAGATAATTATTTGAAAAAACTAAACTTCAGGAATATATTGCTATGTTGAGCTATTTATACATAAAGTCAAAACAATTTAGAACAGAGCTATAGGATTATCATATGTGCACAGTATGAGAAAACATCTCCATCCAGAAATAGAAGAGGGTAAATTAGGATATATACGTTTGATTCAAACAAGTACTTTACTTCATTTTGTAAGTGGTTGTATATGTCCAGATGCTCATGATCACACAGAGAGGTAGGGAGGAGAGGTAGAGAACAGAGAGAGAGGAGGGGGACCACACAGTTCACAACTAGGAAGATATGCAAGTGGCAAAATGGGGGAAGGGTATTTCTTCAAATGCTTTAAGGAATACATAATTCTTGGGCTAACACATGTTACTTAATGTAAAAATATGATAGTGTTAGATAATTATAATCATTCCTTTACAACATTTTTGAGAACTTAAAAAAATAAGAATGCATTCAGTTTTTCTTACCTATTTTTAAACTGTAAAAATCTTTCTCACTTTTCAGTTTCACCTAAAATTTATTTTTATGTTTTGTATTTTAAATGAAGAAATATTTGAGTTTTAACACTTTTTTCATCTATAATGAAGAATTTAACTTCAATTTTTTATATTTGCTTAATGACTTATTTTTAAATCTTATTTTTCATCTATTTTTAGCCTTACTTCTAGACAGACTAACAAATTAATTTATCCTTTCTCCATTTATACTTGTGGAAAAGTTTAGTTATTAACTTTTAAATTCATATATATGTATATGTATATGAATTTTTAAATTAATGTATATATGTGTATTGATATCTTTTCCCCCTCCTTTGCCTCCTTCATAATCTTCCCATAAACCCCCTGTTCCAGTTCAAATCTCAAGTCCATGGCCTTGTTTTCTTTACTATTGATATATGATTAAATTTATAAATAAAACCCACTAAGCCCATTTAATTTTGTTCTCAGGGTTCACCACTCAGTTCCTGGATACTCAGTTATGAGCTCGTCCTTGGAGAAGACTAAATTTCCCTGTTACAGCCGTCACTAATTTCCTGTAACATTTCATCTAGGGGTGGGACCTTGTGTGGTCAGTTGTCATGTCAGCTGCTGACATTGTTCAGGCTTTATTGAGCAACCATATTACTGAGATGTCAGGGATGTAACTATATTTACATCGTTTCTCCTCATCCACTATTATATATAAAAGCCTCAGTCTTGCAGTAGATATTTTGTTCCTCCATACCTACAATCTTTCCAGCTCCTCTTCCATAATATTCCCTAAGTGACAGATAGATGTAGGGGCTGCATCCTGGAGATATCACTTGTGATGAGTATACCACTGTCAGTTCTCTGCCTTTGACCACTTGTGGTTTCTGTAATGGTTTATGCTTACTCAAAAAAATAAACATTTTTTTTCTTTTATGAAGGATGAGTGCTACACTTATGTGTTGGTATATCCCTGAAGTCAAGGATAAGTCCTTTTACTAATGACACCATACACTGTAGACACAGGACTTGAAGTAACTGAGCTGACTCAATGAAGCAATTGAAATGACTCAAAGCTTCCTTGCTGAGATGTAACTTTCATAGTATCAATAGGAGTTATAAAAGCTGCCAAGGGAGAAAAGTGATCAATAGTCCTGCTCAGCCTGTAAACCACAAAAAAGAAGAGCACAGCACCTTTCCTGACATCGTCCTCTTGTTTCATAATTTTCTCACAAAAATGGGTTCCACCATATTTATATCTAGATGCTTGTATTTATTATGTATATCTCAGGATTTATTTTTACTTTTGGGGATACTTTAAAATATTTTGCTTTCTATGTTTTTATTGGTATCTTGAGGACATTTTCCTTTTCATAGCTGTGTCTGTATATTTTGCTAATCTCACCATCCCATGTGGTTGTTTTCAAACTTCCAATTTTGTCAGTCATATGTGATGTCACTTCCACAGCTACCTACTTAAATAACTAAATTTTCATTTTTTCTATCTTGCATTTTTGAACTGTTTTTAAGCTTCCAATAAAATGTTAAATAGAAAATGTGCTATTGATGAAATTATTAAGGCCACTCCACATAATTAAAAGGAAGGTTTATTTTGTGGGGTAACTTACAAGTGAAGGGATAGTTTACAGGGTCTGGAAAAGGTGTGGCGCAGTTGGACGGTGTTCTCTGGAGAACTCTACTCGGTCTACCTCCAGCATCCAGGGTCCAGGAACCAAGAGAGCCAGGGCATCCAGATCTCTGGTCTTCAATGTCCTCTCTCAGCCCTGCCTTGTAGGCATGACCTTTACCAAATCCTCAATGGGGGTTGGAACTTCCAGGTCAAAGCTGGAATGGCTACCCACTACAATGAGCCATTAATATGTTATAATCCTTTATATCTTAAGGAAAATTCCTTTTAGTGTCTTTTTGGTAGATTTTATGCTTTGCTTGGTCTTATATGATATGGTTGTTTGATTAAGAATGAGCCCAATAAGCTCATAGATTTAAATGAATGCTTGGTTATTGGGGAGTGGCACTACTTGACAAGGATTAGGAGTTGTATCCTTGTGGAAGGAAATGTGTCACTGCAGGTGGGCTTTGAGATTTCAAATGCTCAAGCAAGGACCAGTGTCTCTCTCCTCCTGCTGCCTGCAGATCCAGATGAAGAACTCTCAGCTACCATGTCAGCCTGTGTGCCACCATGCTTCCCACCATGAAAATTAATTGAATTTGAAAGAAACTACATCCTATACAAGATTTAATATAATAGAATATAAAAATTCTAGTTTATAAATTTTTATGTAGAATATTATTATAGAAAATTTTAATATGTATATTATGTTGTTAAAGTTAAGATATTAAAACAGTAATAAGTCAAAATTAACTATTATAAATATTTTAGCTTTTTTTACTTGGTATTATTTTGTTCTGCTAATTGGAAACAAAGCTTTGTGTATGGTATGCATTCGCTCAACACTTACTCTCCCACTGGGCTACAGACCATCATCCACTTTTCCTTTGTCATACTGTGAAGTGTCTTAAACAAATTGCTATATGTAGTAATTTTTTGTATTTTTTTAAGTCTACTGAGGGATTTTAAGGTAGTGAAATTCATATAACTCCATCATAACTTGCATTCTAGGTGCTAATTAAAGCAACATCTAACTTGTTTGGCACATATAGAAGTGTATTAATAGAAATGATTATTAATGTTCACACAGATAAGTTATTACATCTGTTTCAAGCTTGAGTAGTTTCTAGCTAATGTTGAGCTCAATGTGCTGAATGTTCAGCAAATTATAGTTCTTCAGCAATAACTAAATGGAAGAAGATATGGCAGTGCACTGTCAGAACCAGCCAGAATTTACACCCCCTATAGGTACAGGCTGAGAACTTTGTTATTCAAACAAGCAGGAAAATCTCTGAATGGAAGTTAGAATACCCCCCTTCATTTGTGCCAGTTTTACTAATACGTGTCTATTTGACAAATGCATATGCTCACAAAGGTGATATCCAGTGTATTAATTAGTAAAACTGTCACTAGTAGTCTATATTGTTTAAGAAAATAATTATGCCTGTGGTGCTTATGGGGTGGTTCTAATACAATGTTTAATAACTACTGTCAAAGTGTAAAATTCATACTTTGCAACTTAGTGTACTTTACTTTGTAACTAAAGTATACTATAAGTTACCAATGCATCTATATGTGTAAAATCAATGCTTAAAAGTATATATCTGACACCAAGAGATTTATTTTTATTAATCTCATAAAGGATAAGTAAAATACAGGTTAGTAGAAGAAAATTAGTAAAAATGAAGATGATTTTTTTAAAGTGCTTGCATGAACAGCTTAACATGGTGGAAAATGCTTATAGCACTGGGAGTCTACAGCAACAGATTAGTTGAGAGTTTAAGACTGCCATAGGATGTATACTGCATACCAATTCAACTAGAGCTACAGAGACAGACAGACAGACAGACAGGGAGAAGAAAGAAATAATAGTACTCTGGATGTGAACAATGCAGACTGGTCTCAAATGGCAAAGAAACACAATATATACAAATAAATGAATCTATTACTTTTGCATGAATGCTAAAAAATATTTTAAGAGAAGAGATACTTATTAATTTTAAAATTCTTTTTAAATTTATATTTATTTTACATGCATATGTCCTTTGTTTGTGTTTATGTCTATGCACCACATACAGGTAATGCCCATGGGGATTGGAAGAAAGAATTAGATCTCCTGAGACTGGAGTTACAGAAGGTTGTGAGCCACCATGTTGGAAATAAAACATGGGTCCTCTGATAGGTCAACCAGTGCTCTTAATTGCAGAGCCATCATTCGTGGCCAATTTTGAAAAGCAC
Source organism: Peromyscus nudipes (assembly GCA_902168325.1). Lineage (NCBI taxonomy): Eukaryota > Metazoa > Chordata > Mammalia > Rodentia > Cricetidae > Peromyscus > Peromyscus nudipes. The sequence continues at coordinate 9,557 of CABHPH010124592.1, forward strand.
TAAAGATGTGTAACATTTGGACTTCAGGTACTAAAATTCCATAGGACAAAATTTAATGTAGTCCAATGATAACTACATAAAACAGAAATTTGAAGTGTCCAAAACCTGAAGAGCACAAAACTGCTACCTCTGTCTGAAATATTTCTCTACATTTATAAATTGTTTCATTCGATCTGCTACAGAACTCCAGATCTAAAGCTCAATAAAACACAAAGTGAAATTTAAGTATATCATCCCTGATAAAGCAGGGAGGGGCTTGGACCTACCTCAATTGAATGTAGTAGGCTTAGCTGTCAGCCCATTGGAGAACTTACCCTGTTGGAGGAAAGGATGAAGGGGTGGTAATGTGGGGGGTGAGTAGGGAGAGGGATGAGAGGGGGATCTGTGGTTGGTAATGTAAAATGAATAAAAATAATTAAATAAAAAAAGTCCAGCTGGAAAAAAAATGAAATAAGTTTCACAGATCTACCCTTCAATGAAGTAATCTGAGCACCACTTTTTGAGATGCTCATGGCCTCTTTTTTACATTAATCTTTGTTACATGCATATGCACATATTTTCCTAAATACATAAGTACGATACAATTTTTGATCTGTATTATGTGACTTCTATGTATGTTTCTTTTTTTTCTTTTGATTTTTTAAAGACAGGGTTTCTCTGTGTAGTTTTGGTGCCTGTCCTGGATCTTGCTCTGTAGAACAGGCTGGCCTGGAACTCACAGAGATTCAAATGGCTCTGCCTCTCAAGTACTGGAATTAAAGGTGTGCACCACCACCACCTGGATACTATGTATATTTCTAGGGACCATCATTTGGTAATGGCTAACTAATTGATATGTTCTTCCTTGAGGAAATTTTAAAAAATAGGATGACAACAGCAAAATTACAATATGATCCCTCAGTTTACTCATTATAGTATAAGTGTAATAGGAGAAAATAAATAAAAAACATATTATGAACTAGGCATATGTGGTAGTTTGAATTTAAGCTCATAACTGGTGGCACTATTAGGAAGTGTGGCCTTGTTGGAATAAGTATGGCCTTGTTGGAAGAACTAGAACTGTGTCATTGTGGGACTGGGCTTTGAGGTCTTCCATGCTCAAGAAATAACCAGTATCACACGTCACTTCCTTTTACCTGTGGGTCAAGGTGTAGGATTATCAGCTCCTCCTCCAGCATTATGTCTGCTTACATGTTACCATGTCACACCATGATAATAATGGACTAAACCTCTAAAAATGAAAGCCACCCCAAATAATTAAATGTTTTCCTTTTAAGAGACTGCAACTGTTCCCTGAGACAAAGCCTGCCAGCACCCGACTAGACTAAGAGGTGGGTCTTTATCCTCATACTTGAACTCCCCAGCCCCTAGGCTCTGAGCCCAGGGGCACAACCCTGTGCCCCTACACCCCCACCATTGCAGTTCCAGGTTCAGGCCAGTTGGCAGGCAGGCCTCCTGCACACAGGTCAGACTACCACCATCCCCCATCAGACCCTGTAACCTAAGCCCCAACGCCCCCAAATCCCACCCACCTTCCAAGACTGCAACCGTTCCCTGAGACAGAGCCTGCCAGCACTGAACTGGACTAAGAGACCAGTTGGCAGGCAGACATCCTGCAGACAGGTCAGACTACCACAATCTACCACACACTAAGACTGCAGCTACTCCCTGAGACAGAGACCACTAGCGCCAGTTGGACTAAGAGCTGCTCCCTAAGACAAAAAGTCCATCAGCATCGACTAGACCAAGAGCTCCCACTGGATCAAGAGTATCAATCAGACCAAGAGAGGCTCCCTCAGACACAGACACCACTTGCACCAAGTGAAGAAAGAGATGGGTAGATGCCAGTGCAAAAATACAGTCAACAACATAAAAACCAATATAGCTCCATCAGAACTTACATCAGCAAGACCTGAACATCCCAACACAGAAGAAACAGAAGATATCTACCATAAAAATGATTTTAAGAAGGTATTAGAGATCTGAAAAGAGAAAATGAAAAATCCCCTTAAAGAAATCCAGGAAAAGTCAAACAAAAAATGGGAAGAAATCAGTAAATCCCTTGAAAGCCAAGAGAAAGCAATTAAACAAGTGAGGGAAACAGTTCAAGATTTCAAAACTGAAACGGAGTCAATAAAGAAGACACAAACTGAGGTAATACTAGAAGTGGAAAATCTGAGTAAACAAACAGAAACTACAGATGTGAGTATAACCAACAGAATGCAAGAGATGGAAGAGAGGATCTATGGCGTTGAAGATACAGTAGAAGAAAAAGATTCATCAGTTAAAGAAAACACTAAAGCCAACAAAGTCATGACCCAAAATGTACAGGAAATTTGGGACACCATGAAAAGACCAAACCTAAGAATAATAGGGATAGAAGAAGGAGAATACCAACTCAAAGGCACAAAAAATATATTCAACAAAATCAGAGAAGAAAACTTTCTCAACCTAAAGAAGGAAATGCCTATAAAAATACAAGAAGGTTACAGAACACCACATAGAATGGATCCACAAAAAAAAAAAATAAAGTCCCCTCGCCACATAATAATTAAACCACTGAACATACAGAATAAAGAAAAAATATTAAGAGCTGCAAAGGAAAAAGGCCAAGTAACATATAAAGGCAGACGCATAAGAATAACACCTGACTTCTCAATGGAAACTCTAAAAGCCAGAAGGTCCTCGACAGATGTTATGCAGATACTAAGAGACCATGGATGCCAACCCAGACTACTATACCCAGCAAAACTCTCAATCAACATAGACGGAGTAAACAAAATATTCCATGATAAAACCAGATTTAAACAATATCTCTCCACAAACCCAGCCCTACAGAAAGCACTTGAAGGAAAAATCCAACCTAAGGAAGTTAGATACACCCATGAAAACACAAGCAATAGATAGTCCCATACCAACAAATACCAAAGAAGGGAAACATACAACACTATCACCAAAAAATAACAGGTATTAACAATAACAGGTCATTAATACCCATCAATATCAATGGTCTCAATTCACCTATAAAAAGACACAGGCTAACAGAATATATATAAAAACAAGGTCCATCCTTCTGCTGCATACAAGAAACACACCTCAACTTCAAAGACAGACAACACCTCAGAATAAAAGGCTGTGAAAAGACTTTCCAATCAAGTGGATTTCAGAAGCAAGCTGGTGTAGCTATCCTAATATCTAATAAAATAGACTTTAAACTAAAATCAATTCAACAAGATGAAGTCTCAAGTCTGAATATTTATGCCCCAAATACAAGGGCACCCATATATGTAAAAGGAACATTATTAAAGCTTAAATCGCACATCAAACCCCATATACTAGTAGTGGGAGACTTCAACACCACACTCTCAACAATGGACAGGTCTGCCAGACAGAAACTTAACAGAGAAATAAGGGAACTAACAGATATTATGACTCAAATAGACTTAATAGATATCTACAGAATATTCCACCCTAACACAAAAGAATATATCTTCTTTTCAGCACCACATGGAACCTTCTCCAAAATCGACCACATGATTGGTCACAAAGCAAATCTCAACAGATACAAGAAAATTTAAATAACCTCCTGTGTTTATCAGACCACCATGGCTTAAAGTTAGATTTCAACAACAACAAAAATTACAGAGAGCCTACAATCTCATGGAAACTGAATAATGTCCAATTGAATCACCAATGGGTCAAGGAAGAAATAAAGAAAGAAATTAAAGATTTCCTAGAATTCAATGAAAATGAATGTACAACTTACCCAAACTTATGGGACTCTATGAAAGCAGTGCTAAGAGGAAAATTCAAAATGACCACATAAAGAACTTGGACAAATCTCACAATAGTGACTTAACAGCACAACTGAAATCTCTAGAACAAGAAGAAGCAAACTCACCCAGGAGAAACAGACTCCAGAAAATAATCAAATTCAGGGCTGAAATCAATAAAATAGAAACAAAGAGAACAATACAAAAAAATTAATGAAACAAAGAGTTGGTTCTTTGAGAAAACCAACAAAATATATAAGCCTTTATCCAAATTAACCAAAAAGCAGAGAGAGAGCATCCAAATTAACAAAAATCAGAAATGAAAAGGGAGACATAATAACAGACATTGAGGAAATCCAGAGAATCATCAGGTCAAACTTCAAAAACCCGCACTCTACAAAATTGGAAAATCTGAAAGAAATGGATGGTTTTCTGGACAGGTACCCCATACCAAAGTTAAATCAAGACAGATAAACTATTTAAATAGACCAATACCCCCTAAGGAAATAGAAACGGTCATTAAAAGTCTCCCAACCAACAAAAGCCCAGGACCAGATGGTTTCAGCGCAGAATTCTACCAGATTTTCAAAGAAGAGCTAATACCAATACTCTTCAAATTGTTCCACACCATAGAAACAGAAGGAACATTACCAAATTCTCTTGATGAGGCTACAGTTACCTGGGTACACAAACCACACAAAGATGCAGCAAAGAAAGAGAATTACAGACCAATCTCCCTCATGAACATTGATGCAATAATACTCAATAAAATACTGGTTAACTGAATCCAGGAAAACATCAAAAGAATTATCCACCATGACCAAGTAGGCTTCATCCCAGGGATGCAAGGATGGTTCAACATATGAAAATCTGTCAATGTAATGCTCCATATAAACAAACTGAAAGAAAAAAAATATGATCATCTCATTGGATGCTGAAAAAGCCTTTGACAAAATCCAACACTCTTTCATGATAAAGGTTTTAGAGAAATCAGGAATACAAAGAATATAACTAAACATAATAAAGGCAATTTACAGCAAGCCAACAGCCAACATCAAATTAAATGGAGAGAAACTCAAAACGATTCCACTAAAATCAGGAACAAGACAAGGCTGTCCACTCTCCCCATACTTATTCAATATAGTACTTGAAGTTCTAGCCAGAGCACTAAGACAACATAAGGAGATCAAGGGGATACAAATTGGAAAGGAAGAAGTCAAACTTTCATTATTTGCAGATGATATGATAGTATACATAAGTGATCCCAAAAATTCTACCAGGGAACGCCTACAGTTGATAAATTCAGTAAGGTGGCAGGATACAAGATTAACTCAAAAAAAATCAGTAGCCCTTCTAAATACAAATGATAAGTGGGCTGAGAGAGAAATCAGAGAAACATCACCCTTTACAATAGCCACAAATGATATGAAATTCCTTGGGGTAACTCTAACTAAGCAAGTGAAAGACCTGTATGACAAGAACTTTAAGTCCCTGAAGAAAGAAATTGAAGAAGATATCAGAAAATGGAAAGAGCCCCCATGCTCATGGATAGGTGGAATCAACATAATAAAAATGGCAACCTTACCAAAAGCAATCTACAGATTCAATGCAATCCCCATCAAAATCCCAGCACAATTCTTCACAGACTTGGAAAGAACAATACGTAACTTCATATGGAAAAACAAAAAACCCAGCATAGCTAAAAGAATCCTGTATAATAAAGCAACATCTGGAGGCATCATGATCCCTGACCTCAAGCTCTACTATAGAGCTGTAGTAATAAAAACAACTTGGTACTGGCATAAAAACCGACATGTGGACCAATGGAATTGAATTGAAGACCCAGATATTAATCCACACACCTATGAACATATGATTTTCGACAATGAACCCAAAACTGTACAATGGAAAAAAGAAAGCATCTTCAACAAATTGTGCTGGCATAACTGGATGTCAACATGCAGAAGACTGCAAATAGATCCATATCTGCCACCATGCATAAAACTCAAGTCCAAGTGGATCAAAGACCTCAAAATAAATCCAGTTACACTGAACTTGATAGAAGAGAAAGTAGGATCTGGCACAGAAGACTACTTCCTAAATATAACATCAGTAGCACAGACACTGAGAGCGATAATTAATAAATGGGACCTCCTGAAACTGAGAACCTTTTGTAGAGCAAAGGACATGGTCAATAAGACCAAACAACAGTCCACAGAATGGGAAAAGATCTTCACCAACCCCACATCTGACAGAGGGCTGATATCCAAAATATATAAATAACTCAAAAATCTAGACATCAGAATATTGAACAATCCAATTAAAAAATGGGCTACAGATCTAACAAGAATTCTCAACAAAAGAATCTCAAATGGCTGAAAGGCATTTAAGAAACTGCTCAATATCCTTAGTCATCAGGGAAATGCAAATCAAAACAACTCTGAGATACCATCTTACACCTGTCAGAAAGGCTAAGATCAAAAATACTGAAGACAGCTTATGTTGGAGTGCCTGTGCAGCAAGGGGAACTCTCCATGGGACTGGACTAGGCCCTCTGGATACGGAAGACGGTTGTTTGGCTTGAACAGTTTGGGGGGCACCCAGGCAGGGGGATCAGGATCTGTCCCTGGTCTATAGGCAGGCTTCTGGAATCCGGTGCCTGTGGCATGACAACTTGCACAGCCTTGGTGCAGTGGGAAGGGTCTTGGACTTGCCTAAGCTCAGTGTGCTGGGCTCTGCTGACTCCCCATGGGAGACCTCGATTTGGGGGATGTGGGGATGCGGAGTAGCTTGGGAAAGAGGGTTGGGGATAGGAGGAGGGAGGAGGGGTGATCTGTGGATAGTATGTGAAGTGAGTAGAAAATTTCTTAACTAAAAAAAAAAAAGAGAAAAAAAAGAGTTGCCATCATCATAGTGTTTCTACATAGCAATAGAAACCCTAAGACAGCATATATTATAGTAAATTTTTGAAAGAAACATTTGCAATTTAATATTGAATTCCCTCTACCTATATCAGAAACAGAGAATGAACAGCCTGCCAATGGGAAATCTAAAACATTCCTTAGCATATACTGAAAATATAAATGATTTTGTCCATGTATTCCATTTCAAATGTTATCCTGGTAGGAGAAATATAATTTCTTTAATTGGAAAATAATATCAGACAGAAAAAGAAACATGTAAATGATCACTGAGTGCTGATCAGTGGTTTTTTTTAATTATCAGTGAATAATAAACATTGACCACCTGAATCCCAATTGAATCCATTTTTATATTAGTAAAATATTTAGTCTGGGTGTGGTAATGTTCACATGTAATTCATCACCCAAGAGAAAAAAGCAGAAGTCACAAGTCTGAGGTCAACCTGGACTGCAAAGCAAATTCCAGGCAACTGATAGCTACATAAAGACAAACTTTATCTAAAAAAGAAAAGCCTCAGATAGAAGATTGCTTTAGTAATATTCAGGTTTATTTCTACCAGTCACATGATATTGTGAGTTTTAGTATGACAAACACCCAATCTGAAGCACTGCCTCATTATGAGCCAAAGTAATCACACTGTACCTCACAGTAGCATGATACATTGTGGTCTACCTACATACTATTCTCATAAACACAGTAAGAATCTAGTATAGCAGAATTAATTATTTCTATATAGTGAATAATAATATATAGGGAAGTTTTAGCATATATAGAAGGAAAAATACTTCATAGACTGAGAAAATACATTGCCTTCGGATGTCACTAAGGGGTATAATGTAGCTAAAAGTTTCTGCAGGCCTTCATTGCCTCTGTTATGTGATCATTAATTTTTCTTACTAGAATTACTAGATCTTGACTCTGTGTCGTGTAACAGCAAGTAGAATGTGGCAAAAATATCCCAAATGTCATTAAAGTCCTCCAACATAATGATTCCATTCATAATCTTGTTTGCTGACATGCTAGATTAACATTTTATAAATCATGTTTGGAAATATGCATTTTAAGATGTAATGTTATATATCAAATGGTTTAAAGTTGTAGTGTTCGTTAATTATTGAGGGATTATATTTCATTGTTTTTTATTTTGGGTGATTTTATTCATTTATGCAATGCATGTAAACATATTCAACCTACTTATCTTCATGCTAGTAATACCACCAGTTCCCCTTCTACTTCTATTAGTATTTTTGTATACAGGACTGTGCAGATAGACATATAAACTGTGTTCATAATTCTATTATCCTTGTAACATGTTAATAAGAAATTAGTCTTAAACAAAAAAAACAGATTCAAAATAAAACTGTTTGGCAGTCTGTAAATGGCAGTATATTTTTCTGTACATACATTTTGATAAATTATCCAGAAATTTGTTTTCTGATACGGTAAGTTATCATACACACAAAATACAATACATACATACACAGTATATATACTGAGTGTATAAATAAACATATACATACATATATATATTACATATAACCATGTATACTATATAATTATATAATATATTATATAATGTAGATGAAATTCTAAACAGTCTTAGTAAATAAGAAACATAAAACAGAGGAAATAGCCAAAGAGATCAGAGCAATAGCCATGACTAGCTTTAGCTTACCACCAGCAGCAGCTTCCCCAAAGAGATAAAGTTTTTTCTGCCTAACTTGTGTTTTTATTGCCTTTCTGTTCTGCCTTTTCATTGACTCTAAGCCCAGCCACATGACTTCCTCATCACTGCCTGTCTTTACAGCCCTTCAGGTCTCTATGGTTGGTCCTGGGATTAAAGGCTCATGTCACCATGCTTGGCTGTGTCTTTGACCACATAGAGACTCTGCCTGCCGTGATCAGATTAAGGGCATGTGCTACCACTGCTGGACTTCTGCTTAATGGCTATTTGACCTCTGATCTCCAGGCAACTTTATTTTTTAACCTACAAATAAAATATCACCACAATATGTGAACACATATATAATCATATTATATGTGCATCCACGGTCACCAACCACCATACAGCCTGCCCAACAGCCCCAAACTGCACCATTTTGCTGGGCCCCACATTTCAGCCCACAACTCCAGAAGCTTTACCTGAGGCCAAGCTGGTTCTAGGGACCCAAAGTAAGACATCTTCACAGCCAGCTAACACACCCTAAAGCTGGCTCAATAGCCTCCAACTGCACTGCTCCACTGAGGTCCATATTCTAGCCCACAACCTTGTCAGAAAACTTGTGCTGTACTAAATGCCATGTTGTACTAGGAATCCAAGAGACCAAGCAGGTTTCAAGAACTCCAGAGGCAACACAGATATTTGGAACTGCATAGTCTATTCCAAGAGGTCTTGATGGCTGAAAAATCCCCAACAGAGATACGCTACAGGACCTGAAGACTCGCTAGTCACCAGAACTTCTGGCCACTTAGGCTAGAAGACCAGAGAAGAAACCAAAATAAAAACATAATCCATCTTTCTGTTACATTAAAAAAAAAGTACCTCAACACTGAAGATAGGCATTATTTCCAAGCTAATGGATCTAAGAAGCAACCTGGTGTAGCTATCCTAATATCTATCTAACAAACTAGACCAACCAAAATTAATCAAAAGAGATGGAGAAGGACATTCATAGTCATCAAAGGACAAATCTACCAAAAAGCTGCTGCAATTCTTAATGTCTATGCCCCAAATTCAAGGGCACTCACAGGTGTAAAAGAAACAATACTGAAGCTTAAATCATACATTGAACCTCAAACATTAATTGTAGGAGACTTCAATACCCTGCTGTCATCAATGGAAAGGTCATCCAGACAAAAACTAAAAAAAGAAATTGTGAAGCTAACAGATACTATGACTCATAGTGACCTAACCAATATCTACAGAACATCTCACCTAAACAACAAAAGAATATAACTTCTTCTCACCACCTCATGGAATATTCTCCATAATTGACCACATACTCAGTCACACAGCAAGTTTCAACAGATACAAGAAAATTGGAATAACCCCTGTACCTATCAGTTCACCATGGATTAAAGCTGGGTATCAACAACAATGAAAACAACAAAATCTATAAATTCATGGAAACTTAACAACTCTATTGAATCACCACTGAGTCAAGGGAGAAATTAAATATTTGCTAGAATTCAATAAAATTGAATGAAAAACTTACTCAAACTTATGGGACACAATGAAAACAGAGCTAAAAGGAAAGTTCAGAGCACTAAGTGCCTTTCACAAAGAAATTAGAGAGCTCTCATACTTAAAACCTAATAGTACACCTGAAAATTCTAGAACAAAAAGAAGCAAGCATACTCAAGAAGAGTAGATGGCAGCTAATCAAACTGAGGTCTGAGATCAACAAAATAAGAACAAAGAGAACAACACAAAGAATCAATGAAAAATAGATTTTTGAGATTTTTTTCTTTGAGAAAAACAGTAAGATAGACAAACCCTTATCCAAACTAACTAAAATACAGGGAGAGAATATCCAAACTAACAAAATCAGAAATGAAAAGACAGATATCCAAAGGATCATTAGGTAATGCTTCAAAAACCTGTACTATACAAAATTGGAAAAATCTAAAAGGAACGGACAATTTTCTTGTTAGATGCCACTTGTCAAAGTTAAACCAAGATCATATTGACTATTTAAATAGAATTATGACCCATAAGAAAATAGAAGCAATCATTAAAAGTCTCCCAACTGAAAAAAAGCACAGGGGCAGATGGTTGTAATGAGGAATTCTACCAGACTTTCAAAGAAAAGCTAATACCAATACTCATCAAATTCTGTAAGGCAAATTATACTATCACAAGGACAAAAAGGTAGCCTACAGAATGATGAAAGGTCTTCAGTAATCCCACATCTGTCAGAGGGCTGATTTCCAAAATATATAAAAACTCAAGAAACTAGACGTGAACAAACCGTATAATCCAATTAAAAATGAGGTACAGATCTAAACAGAGAATTCTCAACAGAGGAATTTCAAATGATGAGAAGCACTTAAAGAAATCTCCAGCATTCTTAGCCAAGAAAGTACAAATCAAAATGACTTTGAGATTTCATCATACAAATATCAAAATGACTAAGACCAAAAACACAAGTGACAGCTCATGCTGGTGAGTATGTGGAGTAAAGGAAACCCTCCTCCACTGCTGATGGGAGTGCAAACTTGGACAACCATTTTGGAAATCAATATAGTGTTTTCTCTGAAAATTGGGAATCCACCCACCTCAATTCCCAGCTATAACACTCCAGGGCATATACCCAAAGGATAACTCAATCATACCACAAGGATAATTACTCAACTATGTTAATAGCATTTTTATTTATAAGAGTCAGAAACTAGAAACAATCTAAATGCTCATCATCCTCTGAACAAATATAGAAAATGTGGTACATTTACACAATGAAGTATTCTTAGATGTTAAAAACAATGACATCATGAATTTTTCAGGTAAATGGATGGAACTAGAAAATATCATGCTGAGTGAGGTAACCAGTCCCTGGAAGACAAACATGGTATCTTAGTTATGGTTTATATTGATGTGAAGAGACACCATGACCATGGCAACTTTTATAAAGGAATTATTTAATTGGGGTGGCTTGCTCACAGTTTCAGAGGTTCAGTCCATTATCATCATGGCAGGGAGCATGAGGGCATGCAGTTTGGCTACATCTTCAACAGAAGGCGACAGGTAATGGACTGTAGACTTTGGGCTCTATCTTTTGCATATATGAGACCTCAAAGCCTGTCTCCACAGTGACACACTTCCTCCAATAAGTCTACACCTATTCCAACAAGGCTACACCTCCTAATAGTGTCACTTCCTTTGGGGACCATTTTCCTTCAAACCATCGCACAAGGTATGTACTCCTTAAAGGTGAATATTAGCGATAAAGTAAAGATAACCATGTACAATCCACAGAAACAAGTAATTTAAGTAACAAAGAAGGCTCAAGTGGAGGACACATGAATCTCACTGTGAGGGTAAATGGAACAGACATCACAGGTGGATGGGGAGGTTTCTGGATAGGATGGATGGGCATGGGAAATTGAGGGATCAGATGGGAGAGGATGGAGGGTATGAGTACTGAGAAAGACAACTGGAATCAGGGGTATCTTTTTGATGAACTAGAAACCTAAACCAATGAAAACTCTCAGGAACCTATGAAGGTGAGCCTATCTAAGACTCCTAGCAATGGGGGATAAGAGGCCTGAACTGGACATCTTCTATAATCAAACAAGACTTCCACTGGAAGGATTCAGACCCCAATCCTTCCACAACCCTTTGACCTTCAATTTTTCCTGCCAACAAGATGTACTGGGTTAAAGATGGTACAGAAATTGTGGTAGTGACAAACCAGTGTCTGGACAAACTTGAGAGGCTTATACCATGAAAGGGGGCTCACACCTGAGGGCCAGAACCTAGAGGCAGGAGATTCCAGAGACCTAGGATACAAAATAGATACAAATAAGACCGGCAAAAAAGTAGTTAGTGAAATGATTCCTAATGATATTCTCCTATACTCAAAAATTGTTGCCTAGACCAATTTTCATCAGAGAGACTTCACCCAGCAACTTGTGGTATTGTGTTCCCCAAAATATTGCGTACTCTAATAAACTTATCCAGGGTCAGAGACAGAACAGCCACAATATTAAACATAGAGGTTAGGCAGTGGTAGCACACACCTTTAATCCTAGCATTCCAGAGGCAGAAATTTGTCTGGATCTCTGTGAGTTCAAGGCCACAAGGATATAGCCAAGCATGGTGAAACATGCCTTTAATCCCAGAAAGTGAGCCTTTAATCCCAGGGAGCTATGGCAAAAAGCAGAAAGATATATAAGGCGTGAAGACCAGGAACTAGAAGAATTTGGCTGGTTAAGCATTTGGCTGGTTAAGCTTTTAGGCTTTTGAGCAGCAGTTCAGCTGAGAGCCATTTGGATAAGGACTCAGAGGCTTCCAGTCTGAGGAAACAGGATCAGCTGAGGAACTGGCGAGGTGAGGTAGCTGTGGCTTGCTCTGCTTCTCTGATCTTCCAGCATGCACCCTAATAACTGGCCTCAGGTTTGATTTTATTAATAAGAACTTTTAAGATTCCTGCTACAGCAACTGATGGAAACAGATGCAGAGACCCATAGCTAAACATTGGATGGAACAGGGGATCTTGTGGAAGAGGGAAAAGATGGAGTGTAGAAGTCATAGGGCTCAAAGACATCACAAGAAAACACAGAATCAACTAACCTGGGCTCATAGGGTCTCACAGAGACTGAACTGCCAAACAGAGAGCTTGCATGGGACTGTCCAAGGCCCTCCGCACATATGTTGCAGTTGCATAGCTTGGTTTTCTTGTGGGGGCTCCTAACAATGGGAGCTAGGGGTGTCTCTGACTCAGTTGTTTACATTTGGGACTCTTTCCTCCTACTGGGTTGCTTTGTCCAGCCTTAATAGGAGAGGAGGTGTTAGTCTTACTGCAATTTGATATGTCATGGCTGACTGACAGACATGGAGGTCTGGACTTTTCTGAAGAGAAAAGAGGAGTGGAAGAGGGGAGGTTTAGGGAAAGGGACTGGGAGGAGAGGGAAAGTGAGGAGAAACTGTGATCAGGATGGGATAAAGAGAATTAATTAAAAAAATATATAAATAAATAAAAATAAATTATATTTTTTAAATGTGTATTTTAATTAGACTGATTTAATAATTCCACACTTTATATATAACAGGACATCACTATGGATTCCATTAATATGTATAATTTTAATTTGAAAATTTTTAATTAAAATCATGAGATAATAAAGACTAACATTTAGGGAAACTACTTATGTAGATGAATTAGGCATCTTATTAATAAATATTTGTAGAATGGCCACTAAATAAAAATGTAATTAAGTTGTGAACATTTGAAAAATTGTGAAATATATTAAGAACAATTTAAATTGAAAAAAGATTCCTATAAAGTATGGTACACAGCTGAATTGAGATCTTTTCATAAATCCTGGAATGTGCATGATGATCAAGAACAAGAGGGTAATATATCTGTAACTCCTAAGGTTGCATTACTAAAAGACAGAAACTGGAAAATTTTAAAACTAAAAATAGAGAGATGAATACATTTTTCATATTCAGAAATCCCTATGATAAGCTGACATGTAATTCCTGCTGTTTGTGTGCCGCTAGAGGCAATGTTATGATACCACTTCCAAATTCCAGGACTTAATCTCCGGATAGCCAATTTTATAAGGCTCTTATAGTAAATATCTTAAGATTTATAGTTTGTAGCCCACTTTGCAGCAGTTCAATTCTTTGTAACTTGGATGTAACCATAAACTGTGTAATGGAGCTTTCATTCCAATAAAATTTTATTTAAATGCCCAGGACAGTATGTTGTATAGGAATATCATATTTTCCTTTATAAGACATTGCTATAATCACAGTAAGAACATACTAGTTTAAACAGAGGGGACCAGTTGTGTACTTGGGTATTATTCTTGATGACAAACTACTTAAATATTTCACTATACTACTATCAAGACTACATATATTTTATAAGCAATAAAAACAGCAACAGCAACAATAACAACAACAAAATAACTCAGAATCCTGGGCTAGGGAGATTGCAAGTGAGCAAAGCATGGGTGTGTCTCCAGGTCTTATCTAAAGTCAGACATATGTGCCTGTAAATTGAGGACTCCTAAGGTAATGTAGGGCAGACACTGGACAATCCTTGGAAGTTAGTGGTATAGGACAACAGTAAAGAGATTCTGTTTTAAAGAAGGTGAAAGGTACGGACCAGTACCCAAGTTTTTCTCTGACTACAACATTTGCCCATGCATACTCTCTCTCTCTCTCTCTCTCTCTCTCTCTCTCTCTCTCTCTCTCT
>CABHPH010124594.1:0-16458 GCA_902168325.1 Peromyscus nudipes
CTTCTGCCTAACAATCTGATCCATCCAATGTTGTGTCAGAAAAGCATCCAGGAAACCTAACACTGCCTCTTACCCATATTTCAGTTATATTCAACACAATCAGAGACTTCATGTTGGATCCTTGACGTTCTACTGTTTCCATATTAACTTAATCCTTCCTCTGAGTTTGGTAAAAATGACTCTATATTCAAGACAATGTCTTAATCTGAATGTTACATGGTATAAAACAAGCTACACAACAGAAAGGGACTCTGGAGAGTGACATAAGAAGGGACACCACAGCCATAGTTTGTTCATCTGTATAACGAGTCCCATATTCCCCACAGATTTGCCATGACAAGTCAAGTGACAGCTCTAGAAATGTGCTCCTTTATCACATCACCAGTAGGAAGCACTCTTATTCATTGACTCAGAGGTCTTTGACCCAAGCTACAAGAATCTTGACATATCTAGAGTTAAGTTATGGCACCATTTTCACTTTACTTGGGGTAAACTGCATCCTAAACCTTGTCTTCTTCATGTAATAAAAAATAGGGCTAATAAAATCATAACCATAGAATAATACAAAAATCAAGGGTTATTTTAAGTGTTTCATGAGATAATAAATAAATACTCATAGATCGGTGCCTAGCCCAATTGTCTTTAGAGAAGCATCATCCAGCAACTGACAGAAGCAGATGCAGAGACCCACAGCCAAACACTAGGCAGAGCCAGTGGGACCCTGCAGAAGGGGTCAGGGAGAATTGCAGGAGTCAGAGGAGCTGAGGACATGGCCCACAGAATCAACTAAGCAGAGCCCAGAGGGGATCACAGAGACTGGAGTGACAATCTCAGACTTTATATGGGTCTTAGCTAGGTCCTCTGAATACATGTTATGGTTGTGTATCTAGGTGTTCTTGTGGGGTTCCTTAGAGTGGGAAGTATCTCTGACTCTTTTGCCTGCTCTTGGGACCCTTTTCCTCCTACTGGGTTGCCTTGCCCAGTTTTGACATGAGAATTTGTATTCTAGTCTTAGGTAACTTGTTATGCTGTGTTCAGTTGATGTCTCTGGGAGGCCTGCTCTTTTTTTGAAGGGAAAAGGAGAAGGAGTGGATCTGAGTAATAGTGGAGGTTGGGAGAGGGTGGAGACTGGGAAGAGTGGAGGAAGGGGAAATCGCAGTTGTGATGTATGAGAGAAGAATAAAAGAAAAAAATAATTAATTTTAGCTAATAGTAATATAGATAAATGAATACACATCTTTATTGATGATGTGGCTTTAATTTTTTTTTGAAGAAATTCATACATGAGTACTGCATCTAGATCATTCTACTCCTCCCTCCCAACTATATGACCTCATCTTTGGGAAACCGAATCCTTCAGATCTCAAAGATATGGTTGCCTGAAGAAGATCCACATAATGGCAACACCAGTTAATGTCCCAACATGGATGGGGAAATTCCATAAGGTCCCATTCCTAGATGAAGAGCTACCACCAAGAGACGGAGAATCGGTTTCTCAAGGGATGAACTTCCATTGTCCAATGTCAAGTGGTCAGCCCTAAACACATGTAGACACAAGCAGTACCAATGGGTTGTTATACGTGGGGGGGGGTCATAGATAGATAGATGGATAAATATAGCTATATAAACAGTAAGTATTTCATACGACAATAATGTAAATTCTTAACTCTGGTCAATACACAAAAGCTAGTATTATGACTGACTGGGGTTTACAGTATGCACTTACACTGTTTTTATTTAACTGAATTACAGGATTGAGAATTCTGTGACACTATCATGCTTCGGTGAGCTCTGATTCAAATTCCTAATTAAGATCTTGAACTTCAACATGAGAGGAAGTAGCCTCAAGAACATGCTATTGGGAATGATCATACAAGCCAGTCTCAGATATCTCTCCTCTCACTGCTCTTTTCCCTAGATGTTGACAAAGCAAAGAGCCAGGGATGGTGCCTCCCTGTGCATCTTTCTTCTGTTGATAAGCAATGACCATAGCTGAGAAAATTCGAGAGCTTCTTTTTTTTTTATTACAGTTTTGAAACATGTGACAAGAATATAAGGAAATAAATGACCAGTAAGGAACCACAAAGAAACACAGAAACTGTCCCCAGAGCAGTGTGACTATATAGGCAATTTCCATTAAAATACAGATTCTTCAACTTATTCCTAAGAAAAAAAGGAAAAGCTGCCTTGGTTATGAGCTCTATCCCCTAGTAGATGCCCATTAATATTTTCTTATGAAGTTAGGTTGCCTGAGGGATTCAGACATTCCGTCCCTTTAGTAAAACTCAAAATTAACATTAGACAAGTATAATTTGCCTCTGAGTCTCAACTAGCCAGTTCATCATGTCCAAATCTAAGAAACTCTGTAAAAGAAGCAGACAAGTCGCCTGGAAACAGATCCAGAGGGGAGACGGGGACCCCTCAGACTCCACCAGCTGCGTGGACCGCTACGGTCTGCAGGGACTGTTTTTCCTACTTACCAGGGGCTTGGATTCATCTTCATCTTTGAAATAATAAAGCTGATCCCCTTTGAGCACAAACCAGCGGGTATGCCAAGTCTTGACAAAGCCTCCTTGCTTCCTCAGCCACCCACACTTGGTGGCGTTTTGCCGCCCTTGGCCTTGGGGGTTCTCCGTGGAGTCACTGCTCTCCTCCATTTTCAAGCTGATGGATTTTTCTGTTTAGAAACAAAAGGAAAGGAGAAGAATACGGTAGTCAGTCTGTCACCACTATTCTCCAGAAGGAAGGAAGGAAGGAAGAAAGAAACAAAAAAGCAAAGAAACAAAGAAAGAAAAAAGGGATTAAAAAATGTGTACCAGCCCACTGACTGGATTTCTAAAAGCTGACCACAGACCTGCCAATGGTCTGCCCAAAGGGAAAGAGCGTGGTGTACTTGCCTGCCTTTCTTCCTGAGTAGAGCTACGGAATGGGAAAGTTCTAGGGGAACAGGCAATAAAAACCGAGTTTTCAGCATCTAGGCTTGTGCGTCTGCTGTGCAGTGCTGGGGGCCTGCGTGTGCACGCCTGGCCTGTGGTTACCTGAGCAAGCACTATTCCCACACATGTTAAAGCTTAAGGAGACTATTTTGAAAAACCTCAATGGAAGATGTTTGGTTTGCACATGTGAAAATCTCTTAAGATTTTCTCTGCTTCCTCCAGAGTATCCACAGGAGGGTTTTCTCGGCCTGGGATCTGTGCAGCCAAGGAAGTTTAGGAGAAAACCAGAAAACAAAGAGAGAAAAAAAAGTCCTTCCTGTCTAGTTGATTTTCCTTTTCCCCACAGGCTTCTTCAAATTCAGGAATGAGGGAAGGTTAAAATCCAGGACACATAAGCACTATTTCAGGTTATATGTGAAGGAGCCCAAGGGCGTCCACTCTATACAGAGCAAGAAAATGAGCCACATAAATGGAGAATCAGCGGCACCCCTAGGAAGCCAGACTGCCATAGGAGAAACAGGAGGGTGGGCAGCAGGTGTGCCTGTTTTTTTTTTTTTTTTTTGGGGGGGGGGGGTGGGGGGGGGGGCGGTGTCCATGGAAACAGACCCTGTGAGATGTGGTTAAGAACCAAGAGACTGTTTTGATGTGGTTACGAATGAAGAGATGTGTTTTTCCATCCCAAAGGCTCCCTCCGGTATCTTGCTAGTGTTTATTTCTAAGCATTTATTCAGGAAGTGGGAAGTGTTAGCTCATCCTGGGTCTTTGTATGAGGACACAAACAGAGAATGAACTCACAAAGCACAGACTATCCTGACTAAGGCATTTTCATGTCTGCCTTTATTTTAATAATTCTGATATGCACCTGACAATGAGCTCCCTGACTGACCTTCATTTTCACTACCAAGTTTTCAAACAATTGCTGTGTCCAGTGTCCCAATCACAATTTTACGGTATTTTTGCCAGCCCTTACCTCCCTGCCCTCAGCTGGGCTCCTTGAGTTCTTTGGATATAATTCTAGCACTTAGTGTTCAGCCGTGAATTTGAACGTGGGTTCTGATCTTTCTATTTTGGTCAACTGAATCACGTTCTAGGTGGCTTTCGTCTCCTCCACCGGCAGACATTCCAATATTCCCCATCCTTCCCTCAATTTTTCCTTGAAGCTGTTTTATAATTCAGTCGGGCCGTTTGTGCATCTTTGAGCTCATCCAGCATCTGTAGGTGCCATTTTTATGCTGAACTCCCCCCTATGGAGCATACTGAACCATTCCCCTCCACGGGGCATTCCTATGGCCGTGACAGCTGATTGCAGTAACATTCACTCCCTGTGTGTGTGTGTGTGTGTGTGTGTGTGTGTGTGTGTGTCTACAGACTGGATCGTGCCTGATGCTCAAAGTCTGTTACGCCCCGAGGGCAGGAACTTTAGACTCCTTTCTTCCACAGCACTTGACCTAGTATCAAGAAGCAGGCAAGCCCCATTCTACACGAACAGTAAATGCTGTAATATAGTTTAGACAGTAAGTCTGCTCATTGAGACCACCCTAAATAATCTTTTTTTTTTTTTTGGTCTTTTGGTATTTAAATTATTTCAGCCTACACAATTTATTTCTTCACCATTTATTTATCCTTTGATGAAACAACTTGTAAAGTTAAATAAGAGCATAAAATAAACACTCCAACACCACACACACACACACACACCTAGAATGTATTACAGCCAACAGATTCTTTCTTTGGGGACTTTTTCTGTCTTCCCTCTCAAATTTAAGCATTTTACTAATTTAAAAAAATGCCTCTAAAGATTTCCAAGGTAATTAGCAAGCTACCATCAATAATATAGAATTCCACACAGCCAATTCCCATTTTTTTCTACTCTTTCTGCCTTAGTAGAAAATGTGTGTGTTAGAACATGTTTTATGACCCTTCTTGCATCTGTTGCTTGTAGGTCTGGCTAAAGCCAGGGGAAATGTCACCTGCTGAACTCCTAGAAAAACTACAGCTAATTTCATGACTACATAATACATAATAAAGAATCCCAGCAAAACTAATTACATTATTAAAACAAATGAACATGATTTATTATAAACCCAGGGGAAAAATGCCATGCCTATTTCTGTGTGGAAAAAAAACAAAACAAAACAGAAACTGAAGTCCTACAAAAATAACCAAGGTGTTTGTAGAGAGGTAGAGACATCCACAGAAACTGTCGAATCCCCTCTTCACCTCAAAAGAGGAGGAGGTAGATCATTTGTGACTGTGGGTCCTTCTAGTTTATGGTCTCTACAGTTCCGTAACTGTAGGGCATCAGATATCCAGCTATCCTCTGTACCCAGCACAGCATCCATCTGATACAGGGTGAAGGTCAATCAATGTTTGATGAAGTAATCAATGTTGCATTAGGGTCTTGTGCTGGGTGACTAAAGGTGATGTTATCTCCTCCTAAAACCTCTGGACCATGAGCTGCCACCTTCTCCAGTCCCACACACATGCACAATAACCACACAGGTTCTTTTAAATTTGGAAACGCCCAAGCTCCTTCATGCCTGGAGTCTTGACTTCTATTGACCTCTCTCCAGAATGCCTTGGCTCTGCCTCTTTGCACAGCCCCTCACCTGAATCTGTCTAAAATCCACCTCTCCAGTGGCCGCCTGGAATCACCCCATGAATGAACTCAGCTCTTCATGATCGTCATTACGCAACTGTCTCCTCACCTGTCTTTTTTTGTTCTAACGGTTCCCTGAATTGCTAGATAGTTTTATTTCTTTGATTTTTTTTTCATTGTTTGTCAACTACCAAAGAGACCAAAAGCTTCATGAGGTCAAGGTTGTGGCTTTGTTGACTACAGAATCCCAGTGCCCTTCACAGTGCATTCTGGGTATTCAGTAAGCATCTGCTGAATGGAGGGAGGTGGTATGTGTCCTAGTTTGTTTTATCATTGCTGTGGTAAAAAAAACAAACAACAACAATACCACACACACACACACACACACACACACACAACTACATAGGAATAAAATAGTCCACAAAAACATTGACCAGAAGGAACTTGTGTTGGGGGGAGGGATTCGCTTACAGGTCTCCATCACAATCAGTCACTGAGGGAACTCAGGGCAGGAACTCAGGAAAGAAACTTGGAGGCAGGAACTAAAGCAGAAGCTATGGAGAAACATTGCTCACTGGCTTGTTCAATCTACTTTTGTACATGACCCAAGACCACAGCTCAGTGGTAGCATTTCCCACAAGGAGCTGGGCCCTCCCACATCTGTCACCAACCCTGAAAATGCCCGCAAGGGTCTATCTACAGACCCATCTGACAGAGGCATTTTCTCAGTTGAGGTTCCTCCTTCCCTCATGACTACCTCGTGTCAAACTGATAACAATCTAACCAGCGCAATATGTAACAACCACAACAGAATTCCTGTGAAGAGTATCTTGGAGGGTTCTTTCTCTCAGTATTTGATGCCTTCATGGTAGTCGTATATTTTAGGAACTGGGTTTTTTGCCTTTGACATGGGAGACTTCAGTTAGCATGCAGTCACGATGACCACACTTGAATAACCTTGAATGCCCTTTACAAAACAAAACAATGAACAGCAGCAGCAGCAACAAACCTCAAGTAAACCATAACCCTGGCTATTTCACTTTCTAGCCTTGGTAGTAGATACATGTACCACTGGTGGTTCAGCATCAGACATGTGTGCTTCATATGTTCCCCTTCTCAGAGCATAACTTCACTGGATGCCCTCTGGGGAGCTCCTTTCCCTCACAGTCAGAGCATTGCAAGTGAGTGGTGCATGAGATAGCAGAATTGAATCACCAACTTCAGTACTGATCAACCTCGCAAGGGCGGTATCACAACAGTGTAAATACATGGTGATTCTGAACTAAAAAAAACAGAACTGAAGAATTAACTGATGTTTTCATGTCACTTGGTAGCTGGTAGCTGTCAACTGTTGCTCAGTGGCAGAAACTGAGTTTCCATCCACTAATGCAGTGATTTTGTGCAAGCGGAGGAACTGGGAACTAGGAACATGTGGTATGATCAGAAGGGAATTCATTCTCCTAACAGAATTTTCCAGACTCAAAGAGCACACATGCAGGAACTTAGATTGGTGACTTCATTCCAACAGAGGATACATTTACAAAACTGCATATAAATAGGATCCCAGATGCCACAGGGTTGTAATATATCCCAATTTAGCCGTATAGATTCAACTACACATGTCCAGAAAATACAAGAAAAGAAATGCAAGGAAGGAACAGAAGCAAAAGAGAAGAGGACAGGAGAAGAATTTGACAGCACAGGCAGTCCCACCGAGATGCCTGCTCTGAGCTCTGCACATGAGGGCCGCAGCTGTGTGAATCTCAGTCTCTGCAGCCACTGCGGTGCAGCCAGGCTCTGATGAGATCTGTCTCTCACAGCGCTAGTGGAAACTCAAGAGTCTGGATGCCCATGATCCCTTGCCTCACAGACCCTCAGCACAAACAAATGACTCCTGTGGGTCTGATAGTATCTGTTCTATCCTGGGAAAGAAAGTAAAAATTAGCAACATTGGCAAAACACTGCAATTTACAAGGTGTTTGTGGGGCTTTCCAGAGTAATTTCGGTCATATCTAAAAGTCACCATTTTCTTCAGAAGGGGGCAAGGCATTCAAACTAAACTCCTTTATAAAAGGCTATTCCATTGCACACAGTATGTGATCACAAACACCCAGTATTTAACTGAATTCTGCTGCCTCTTGTTTAAAAAAACAAAACAAAAACAAAAACAAAACAAAACAACAACAACAAAACCCACCAGAAACAAAATCCACTTTGTTTTGTAGGTATACATAACATGCTATTTTGTCAGGCATGTTATTAATTTTTTATTGGTTAGATTTCCAAAGTCCAATACATAGCCTACCTATACAGTTCACATTATAAAAACAAACACAGAGAATTAGAAATCATTTACATGCTGCAGGCATGCATTTGTGAACACACATGAGCGTAGTGTGTACATAATTTCAGATGTATAGTGGTTGAGAAGCATATGTAAGTGGGTCTTCTCCCTAAAGAATAAACTCATGGCATTTTTTAGTGCAAAGGGCCATGCCACTGGAGGACATGTACATAGATGTCTACAGATGTGGCCTTTTTAATGAAGCAGAGAGCATAAAGGAGCCTAGAAGAACATGAAGAGCCTGTCTGTGCCATTATTATATCTCATCTGGATTATTTTATCATTTTAGGGAAGTTCTTCAATAACTCTAGCTGAGCATCTGATTTAGAACCTGAAGTGTCCCTCAAGAATCTAAATGTTAAATAATTTCAGAATAAAAACAACACTGTAAAGTATTTTTTCACGTGAGTCAGCCTTGAAGAGATTCGAGATGTCCAGGTATCTACTTCAGCTCGGCTGCGGTTACTCAACGAGTATTGTGATCTACTACATCTGTCCTTTTCTCCTCTCTAGCTCCATCTGGATGCTCCCCGATTATTCATTTTCTGTGTGTGTGTGTGTGTGTGTGTGTGTGTGTGTGTGCACGCTCAGCATGTGTGTACATGACTAGTGTGCAGTGTGTGTATATGTATGTGTGTGTACATGACTAGTGTGCAGTTTGTGTGTATTTGTGTGTGTATGTATGTGTATGTGTGTCCTTGACCTATGTGTACAGTGTGTATGCATATGCACACTGGTTCCTTTTTCTGTGTGAGTGAAGGCATGTGTGAGGATCAGGTGATGACAAGTATTGATCCTCACCTTCCACCTGCTTTGAAGCGGGTCTCTTGTTTACCACAGCATAAGGCAGAGTAGGTGGCCTGAGAGCTTCCAGGGACTCTCCTGTCTCTGTACCCATTTCTCCATATGCCCAATGGGATCACAGATGCATGCTATTGCACCTGCTTGATGGAGGTCCTGGGGGACAGAACACTGGTTCTCATGTTTGGACAACAAGCACTTGATCCACTGAGTGTACCCTAGTTGTTCTTAATACCAAGTTAACCCCTTCTGTGCTGAAATCATGCTGTCAAAGATTCCCTGCCATATCATGCCAAAGCTGGTTTATCTTTAACTGCATTTCCTTTCCTACCCTGCTTCCCTGACACTGCTTCCTGTGAGAGCCCTCCCCAGGAAATGCTTGGCTATTCCGCACCTCAAACTCTAGATTCGGGTCCTTCAATGTCTATCACCCTCATTTCCAGTTGTAATCTCCATGGTAATAGTTACTCAACACAGACTTCACTGCCAATCTTGGTGAGGCCTGACACAGTTTTCTGCCACTCTCCATGACCCAGTCAAGCTACCCCGATGCTCAGGTGGTTGGGTATGGGGAAACCAGGAACAGGACAGTGAACTGCCAGCATAATCTATGGATTCGTGGAAGGTTGGCCGAAAGCAAAATTGAGACAGGAATGTGCTACAAAGGAGTACAAATGTGAACAGGAACAACACAGGCAGAGAGAATCAGAAGCGGCCGTAGAGAGAATGGGAGAGAGCAATAGAAAACACCTCCATCGCAAAAGTCTTCACCTCCTCATAATGGGCATACAACACTCTGTATTCTGGTTTGAGTGTGCTAAGAACTTAGCTCTGGTGTGGCAGTGTGGGGAGGTGTGGATCCCTTCAGAGTCGGGTCCAATCGGGGGGTATTTAGGTCTCTGGGATTCATTATCACCTTCAGAAGGAACTAATGCGATTCTCCCTGGAAAATTCTAAAAAACGGCAACTTTCTATTACTAGAGAAGGTCACGGTGACCCTCTCGGCTTCCTGTCTGGCTGGGTCTCGTTTGATCCTTTCTGCTGTGAGGCCTCCTGCCATACGGCCTGGACCAGAGATCCAAGAGACGGGGCTGCTCACCTCAGACTTCCGGCCTCCTTCACCAGGAATTAAAGACATTCTTTATAAATGATCCAGGTCCAAGAATTTTGTTTTATAAACAGAAAACAAACTAGTGTAATGTGGCTGTGTATTTCAATCCTAAATGAAATCTCCTCCCCACACGCCCCTGCCTCACACATACACGTACAGATACACGCTCATTCATATGAAGGTAAGTTTACAGAGACAGAGCAACACCTTAGAATTCTAGACAACACTCTGTACAGCTCCAGAACTCTTACACCTCTTTCTAAATTGTTATACTGACTTTCTATCTGCTCCTTGAATCCATTCTTACTGCAACAGTATTATACATTCCATACATGACAGCAGCATTTCCTTTTAGAAAACAAATCAGGTCATGATATTGTAATGCTTGAGCTTTGCCAATAATTGCTCATTTACACTCAGAGTTAAATCTAAAATATTGGGCCTGGCCTTGAAAGGCTGTGTGATCCCATCTACCTTTCCCAGAATGCTGCCCCCGTGGCTTTGACGGCTAGCTCATCCTCATCTGAGAGTCCATTCAAATGTCACCTCACCCTGAGGATGCACTTGAGTGTCTTGCTCAAACCCTGCATTCCTCACCCATCACACTGCCTTTCTCTGCCTTCTATAGTTTTTGTTTGTGTTCCACTTGTTTATCTGTGCCTCCCTCCCATGTATCAGCACCCTGTGCTGCTTTGCTTCTATTCAGTGCACAGAGCAGAGGGGGCATGAAGCAGCTCTCAGAGGCACAGCTGTGTGTTAATGCATGAACAGCCCCTGAGATGCAAAACTGTCAAAAGCATGAAACTAGAAAATGGTTTTTAAAAAATGGATCCTGTAGCTTTAGATTCACACAAGAGTTTAGACTAGAGAAGGCTTTGCAAATAGACTCATTTACCAACGAAAGTGCACACGAAAAGATGTAAGAGTGAGATTGTTTTAAGGAGAAAACCATAACATGCCAATTAATGAAAACTGAAGATCGAAATGTTTTTCTTTTTGATCCCTCTTCACCACACCCTTCCTTGGTGTAATGAACACATCAAAGAATAAGGATGCTAGGCCTAAAACTGTGAAGTGTCTAACAGAGGTCATGTCAGCACAGAGATGAAGTTCAGGAACCTAAATCTGCTGTCAGAAGGGACTTGGTTTATTACAGTAACTTGCAAGGGCCTTGGGTTTTCGCACACTCTCCTCGCTGCCTTTGAGGCTAATGTCTCTTGTGTCTGGTCTCTCTGAGGGCTTCCCTAGAGCAGATGCATCACCCAGACGGGA
This sequence comes from Peromyscus nudipes, assembly GCA_902168325.1. Lineage (NCBI taxonomy): Eukaryota > Metazoa > Chordata > Mammalia > Rodentia > Cricetidae > Peromyscus > Peromyscus nudipes. The sequence goes on from CABHPH010124594.1 coordinate 11,064, forward strand.
AGCACCTCTCATGTCTCCATGTCATCCCAGACAAAGCTGCATGTTCATGGACTGAGTTCCCTGGGACCCACTACAGCAACTGGCATTCAGTAAACACTCAAAAATTAAATAAATAAATGGTAAATTGGCAAATAAAGAATGAAAAAAATGAGTCAATCCTTATAGTATACTGAAATTGACACACACACACCCCCCATAGCCTGAGAGGGGTCAGAATTCTGAGAGGGGCTGACAGGATGGTTCAGTAGTTAAGAGCACACTGCTGTCGTGGAGGCCCAGGGTTTGATTCCCTGCACACATGTGGTGGCTCAAGACTGCCTGTAACTCCAGATCCAGGGGATCTGATGCCCTCTTCTGGCTTCTATGGGAACTGCATGCATGTGGTACACAGACATTCATACACATAAAATAAAGTTGAAAGAACATAAACAAATACTATCAGGAACACTGTACAAGAGTCATAAACCATTTGAAGATGCTAGAGGACAATGCACACCAAACTCTCCCATCTGAACCTGATTCAAATGCCGTGGTTTAAAGAGAAACTGGACCTCAGAAATGATTGAGAAAAGAAAATTACTATGTTTTTGCTGAATGCTATCTTCAATAATCATTGTTAACCATAAACAGCCCCTGAAAACATATGTGAGGAAAACAAGGAGAATGGAATAAAGTACAACAGTTAAGGATGAGAAGTTTAAAATGGGCATCAACAGGATGTGCTGGAGGGCTCAAGGTAATAGCTTTGTAAATCTGCAGCTCTATTACTGGGGAAACACACCAAAAAAAGGTCCTGTTGCTTGAGTATTTAAAATTAAATTGTTAAAAATGTCAGACATTGGAAAAATATAAAAAATATATGTAAATGGTGGAATACATCCTAAACCTCAATCTACATTTTCTGTTATAATCTTCAATATTTATGTAATTATTTTCATAGGGAAGAAAAGAGTTACTCATATGAAAACTACAAAAATAGAACCTCTTAAAGTATTCCCTTTGTGTTTGTTGTCTATCTAATACTGTATTTTATTTAAAATTTGTAGAGAGAACAGGCTTCCTTGTAAGGAGGTTTTATTCAGTTAGTGAGGAAAGTATTTTAACCCTCATATAAGTATTTCCTGCCTTCACTTCCCCATCTGAGAAATGTGTGAAAAGGACAACTGAACTTCCCACTGCAGATACCCTCAACAGGATGGAAACCAATCTAAAGATTGCTCTACCGATGGCGGGGGTAAGGAGGCATTCAGCACCGACAGACAGTACTAATCACCTGGCTGCACCCCTGGATGTACTCTCAGAATGGCAATCGAAGCAGTTGCAGTCAGTCAACCTCCCATGGGAAGGACAGGGAGGCTCCATTCTAGTTCCGTGAGCAAATGAGGAACTGAAAGCATCCCTTGACTATCACTGGACACTGAGGTGTGCCACCCACTGATGGCATGCCACTAATGCCGCTAGGAATGGGAGAGGAAGTCAGCCTCTCTACACCAGGGGGGAGTAATAGTTTAATGAAAACCAAAATGTGGCAAGTACCATTTGATTCTATAGACACTAAAAGAGAAAAATCCAAAGCAAGGAAAAGTAAATATGTGCTGAATAATTCCTTCTTTTATATTAATTAGACCAGTATGACTAGACTCTTCTGTTATGGAATATTAGTTTGGGATGTGTCACATTTGTTTGTGCTGTGGAATATTTGCTTAATGATGCAAAGAAGTGTTGCATTCTTTTATGTTGTGTTTGCCTAACTCTGTGAAGCTGTGTTACTTTGCCTGCCTAAAACATCTGACGGTCTAATAAAGAGCTGAACGGCCAATAGCTAGGCAGGAGAGGGATAGACGGGCTGCCAGACAGAGAAAATAAATAGAAAGAGGAAAAGAGAGAAAAAGGATCAAAGATTGAGAAAAAGAGAAGGAGGGAGACTCCAGGGGCCAGCCACCCAGCTACACAGCCAGCAAAGGAGTAAGAAGTAAAGAAAGATACACAGAAATAGAAAAATGTAAAAGCCCAGAGGCAAAAGATAGATGGGATAATTTAAGTTAAGAAAAGCTGGCCAGAAACAAGTCAAGCTAAGGTCAGGCACTCATAAGAAAAAAGAAGACTCTGTGTATGTGTTTATTTGGAAGCAAGGTGGTGGGCCCTCAAAGAGCCAAAGAGTAAAAAAAAAGAAAGAAAGAAAAACAACCAACTACACTCTTCAAATAGCATCAAAAACTGAGGCTCCTGCATTCTCCTACACCTCTTGTCCACAGTCAACTTTTGTCTTTAAAGCAGTATCCAGAAGGTTTTCACATCTAAATATTAGATGAGATTATGTGACCAAAGGTGAGAGCAAGCAATGGAGATAAAGTTGAAATCTGCATGTAAAAGAGAGGGAGTGGAAGTTCCTAGGATTCTCAGAAGAGGGGCAAGCCTGCTGGGGGAACCATCTCCCTGGGCCTCCTTTCTCACAGAGCAACAATTTTTGTGCCTAAGGATTACAAAGTCCCTCCAACCTTGTTCCCCTGTGGGCATATTTTTAAGCTTACATAAAAGCCTTCGTGAAACACTGCTTTAATATTAAGTTCCTTTATAGGGTCCAACCTGGGAAAATCAAGTGCTATCGATTACATTACCATTCCAAGCCTCTCTGTGGGGCTAGCCTTTTATTCAACCACACTTCAAAGAACAGACAAGTAGGCAACTTGACTGAGTTAGTCATTTGACTCCAGCGAACTTTCAGGTTTCCCCTTCACATGAAAGCCTGAGGTGCTTAATGATTTCCAATAAGGACTACTTCCTCTTTGTCAATTAATCCTGTGGGCTGAACAGCATCAGGCTTGCTCTATAGGGCCAGGAAAATTATTAGGCTCCCTAAGTATATAAATCCAGACCTAGTCACCGAATCTCAATTGCTGGCACAGTGGTTCATCATGCCGAAGTGCTGACAGGACAACTTTTTCATTAGAGTTTGGACAAGCTGGGGAGATGACGTCAAAGTAGCGATAAAAAATTACTCAACTTCTATTCTGCTTTCTCAAGATTATTCCTGTCAGAATGGGCTGTGATTTGTCAAATCATGATATTTAATGAGATTTAATTACTCTCATAATTTGAGCATACTTTAATCCTTCAAAATCATTAATTCATACTTTATTTTAGCTAAGCCAAATAGCAAGCTAGCCTTACTATAATGAGATATATTCAATTATCTTGCATTCAAAAGAGAAAAAGAAGTTCTATGCATTAAAAGTGGAGTTTTTACAAAGTAGGCACCTTGGTGGTATGTATCCGGAATGTTCAGAGCCACTCCTGGGAGGATGTTGTGTCCTACAAGCCTTTTTGTTCTGATTGAGCCTGATATTCCTGCAGCAGGAACAGACCTGCGCCTGGTTACTCAGAGGCCCTGAGCGCTGCAGAAACCATGTCAGCTTAGCCCTAGAGGAGGCACATGTGACTTACATGTCACCCAGAGCATTTTTTTATGGAGGAGACAGAGACATTGGAAGAATAACATGTAGGCTGACAGCATTCATCATCCATGATAATAAAAACTTCTACAAAATGAAAGCATGCAGAGACAGGTGGTGTGGGGAAATGGCAGAGAGGGGTCTTTGGAAAACAGAACCTGGCTCTGGTCCTTCAGGTCTGCCCTGGACTATCTTCCACTGAGCTTGTGGGATACTGCTCATTCCTGGTAAACTAAACAATTGGGTTTCCTTTTACTTGATTCAGTGTGAGCTGTTGTTAATAAATTGCCACATAAGTGAAAAGAAACACCAAAATATCGCTGAGAAATTTTATCTTTAAAATAACAATGATCGAAGCTTAAATCATATAGTTTACTATTTTGTATGTATGCAAAGGTTCAATCAAGATAGATCATAAACCAAAACAGGAAACTCAAACCTTATAAAAGGAAACATAGGCAAATAAATTTGTAGTCTTGGACAGGAAGTGGCTTAATAGTAAAGAAAGCAACAGTATGAAATTACAATATAGACTTTAAACAACATTTTCTGTTTGTTCAGAAACTTCCTTAAGACAATGCATGGGTTAGTCAGAGAACATGAGATCTTTACAATGCATGCATCAGCCCGAAGATGTCTTTCCAGGATGAAGCACTCCTACAACTCAGTAATGAAAAGACAATAATCCTAACTGGAACATGAACTCAGAGTGCTTTCCAATGCAAGGTATACAAAGCTTCAAAGGATCACATGAAAATGTCCCAGCATCACTGGATATCAAATAAATGGATATTTAACCCACCATAAGATATCACTGCACATATATTTGCATGGAAAATATTTACAAGTGTTTGGTGAGGGTCTGGAATAACAAAAGTTTCCCGCAGTCTAGTAGGGGTGTAAATGGTATAATACATCAACAAAAGGTTTAGCAATGTTATATAAAACTAAACATTCTCCTCCTTATATCTGGCAATTCCAATTCTAGATTCTTAATAGTGAAGTAGAATCCATATGTTCATAGGAAGATCTATACAGCAATGTCCATGTGTATGATTTAATATTAGTCATAACTGTAAATAACTCAAATGACATCCTTCAATGGCTAAACACACAAAAAACTGTAAAACCTGTGAGCGGTGACAATAAAGGAAACTGCAAATGTGTACAAATATCGATGAGTCCATGGCACTATCACCAGTGAAAGAGGCCAAGTCTGCAGGAGTCACTGTGTGACCACATGCACATGCAGCATTTGACTCAACAGGCTCCATCCATCACAATACCTGCTGCCTAGGGGCAAGTATTAGCTTGACTCATCTAAGGCGGTAGAAATGCCTTATACTTTGATGGTATATGAGTTCCATGTGCACAGACGCTTGTCTAAACTCATGAACTGTTCACCTCAGTTGTGTGCACAAATCATTATTGTTATTAAATTTTCTTCAAAACCATTTAAAATAGTGAGTATTTTAACATCCAGTCAGTATGTTTGCCCTTTTGGCGCCTTATCAGTTAGCAATTCTGAAATTCCTTTGTCCGTTCTTCCGCACTGAACAAATAAGCGTAAGCACCGACCACAGTAGGAAGCCAGGTTTCTTAGGGAAACTAGACTGCATACTGTGGTCTGAGTTTGGAATTGGAGATGTGTGAATTCAGGTTGCTGTAGATACAGAAGCAAAATTAGACATATTTATTTGGGCTTCTAGATGGCTTAGAAGATTGAATTACTGCTGCTAGCAACTTGTATCATCTTGGTTTCTTTTTCTTTTCTTTGTCTTTGTTTTTGTTTGTTTGTTTGTTTGTTTGTTTGTTTGTTTTTTCAGGGCAGGGTTTCTCTGTGGAGCCTCTGGCCTGCCTCTGCCTCCTGAGTGCTGAGATTAAATGTGTGCTCTACCACGGCCTGGCCACACCTTGATTTCTAAATGCTCCTCACTTCTACA
>CABHPH010124595.1:1251-11451 GCA_902168325.1 Peromyscus nudipes
CACACACACACACACACACACACACACACACACACACACACACACACGCCGACACAGAGACTTATTATTAATTATGAAAGCTCGGCCTATAGCTTAGGCTTGTTCCATTAGCTCTTATAACTTAAATTAACCCATTTATATTAATCTTACGTTTTGTCTTTTTTTTTTTTTTTTTAACCTATCTTCCATCTTGTACCTCTGGTTTCCTCTCTGTCTCTCTCTCTCTGCTGGAAGTCCTGCCTATACATCCTGCCTAGCTATTGGCCTTTTAGCTTTTTTATTAAACCAATCACAGTGACACATCTTCACACAGTGTAAAGGAATATTCCACAATAATCATCCTTAGCTCCATAGCAAGTTTGGGATCAGCTTGGGCTACAGGACACCTTGTCTCAAAAAAACCATACCAAAAAAACCCAAAACAAAACAAAAAGATATCCTAAATTGCAAATAAATGGCTTTGCACTGCACTTCTGAATACTTCAGTTTGTCTGTTTTTTTTTGTTTTTGGTTTTTTTTTTTGGTTTTTTTGAGACAGAGTTTCTCTGTGTAGCCCCCTGGCTGTCCTGAAACTAGCTCTGTAGGCTATGATGGCCTCGAACTCACAGAGATCCACCTGCCTCTGCCTCCGCCTCCCGAGTGCTGGGATTAAAGGTGTGTGCCACCACCGCCCAGCTAGTTTATGTCTTTTTTTTTTTTTTTTTTTAATAAAAAAAAAGTATGGTTTTTATCAATTAATTTATTTTTTTAAATATATTTTATTTTATTTTTATGTGCATTGGTGTTTTTGCCGTGGGTGTTGGGGGTCCCCTGAGACTGGAGTTACAGACAGGTGTAAGCTGCCATGTGGGTGCTGGGAATTGAACTCGGGTCCTCTGGAAGAAGAGTCAGCACTCTTAACCCCTGAGCCATCTCTCCAGCCCTAGTTTATGTCTTTTAATAAAAGCATTTGATTTCATCATCAAAATAATGTCATAACTAACATAGTTAAAAACCACTCTGCAGCCTGGGGCTCTTAGTTTCCCATAAATTATGAGGAAAGGAATACCATTCTTTGCTTTTCATGAAATCAAATACATATAACCCTAAACATGTCTCAGAACCACTGGTGGCTGCCATTATGGTAAAAGTAAAATGAAAAGATGGGTGGAAACTCAGCCCTGTCTGAAGAGTCAGAATGTCACACTGCCAGTGATGTCACTGACTTTCCAGAGCCACTCTCCTTGATCTGCTGACAGTTTGATCCTGGGAGACCCACAAAGCAGAGCAGCTGATCGTAACATTTTACTGTAGCTTCGGACTCAGTAGCCAAATCCCAAGATTGGGTCCCTTGTCAGTCCAATCCTCTTTACTAAAAAAAGAACTATCAAAAGCATAAACGAATGTGACAGCCACTTTCACAGCCCAGCGATCCTTCTGCCAGCATGTAGAGACTACAGCTGGGGGAGGTGCCTCTCCATCCAGCTCCAAGCTGATCTCCCCAGATCCTCAGACCGCCAAAACTAACAAGTTGGTATGCCAAGAGGCACTACACCACCAGCAGAGGAAAGCAGGACAGGGTGTGTGTAACTTGTGCTTTGCTGAAATGGGCAAAAGAGAGGGGCACAGACGACCGGATGAGGACGCACTGTTTGCCAGCAGCGGATCCATTCTTTTTCTGATACTTGTTTCTCTCCTCTGATGTGTATATTGTGTGCCTTGTGTATATTGAACTTAGGACATGGGTGTCAGTGACTTCGTTATTATCTATGCTCTTTTCTCTAAGTTTGCTTTTGATTTTAACTTATTTTTTTTTGTTTTTGAGATAGGGTCTTATGTAGCCCATATTGACTCCAACTAACTGTGGTTGAGGCTGACCTTAAATGACTGATCCTCCTGCCTCTACCTCCCCAGTGTTGGAATTATACTTATGCTCCTCCACACTGGGTTCTAAATGTCCTTTTCCACAGCTAAGCCAGCAGCACAGTGTAAACTGACATTGTCTGTCCCAAATAAACACACAGAGGCTTATGTGAATTATAAATGATCCGCTAATAGCTCAGGCTTATTTCTAACTAACTCTTATATTTTAAGTTAACCTATATTCCTTATTTATGTTCTGCCGTGTGGCACTACCTTTATTAGCACGGCATGCTCATTTCCTGCTCCCTCTGTGTCTGGCTGGTGACTTCACGCAGCTCTTCTCCTTCCCATCATCCTTAGTTTGGTCACCCTGCCTATACTTCCTGCCTGGCTACTGGCCAATCAGTATTTTATTAAGCCAATTCGAGTGACAGATTTTTACAGTGTACAAGAAGATTATTCCACAGCAGCACCGTCTTGTCCTATGAGATTTGAGTCACTTCTCTCTCCTCTTTGGGGACTTCTGTATTGTCATTTGGTGGTGGTGTGTGGAAGGGGGTGTATCTCTTCTCAGTTCGCACAGGTTGTGTTTCCTGGGCGACAACTGCAATGCATGCTCTTTTTTTTTCTTTTTCCCCTTTTTCTTTTTTCCTGAGGTCTGAGCTCAGGGCCCTATGCTTGCTGGGCAAGTGCTCTACCACTGAGCTAAATCCCAACCCTTCAGTTTTAGTATGGTAAAGTAGGTAATCTTTTTCTCCTTTCGAATGAAAGAGATAAAGTAACATATGGGCAAAAGACGTCCGCATTGTTTTTTTCTTGATTTAAGACAAGGTCTCACTATAGCTCTGGCTGGCCTGGAACTCACTATGTAGACCAGCTGGCCTTGAGCTTGTAGGGATTTGCTGGCCTCTGCCTCCTGAGTGCTGGGATTAAAGGTGCCCTGTTGATGAATTTTGGGCAAATGGACTGGTGAGCTGAGGAGGGTTTTGATTTTCCCCATATCTGTTATTTTCCATGGTCCAGCAAGTGGCCTGGAGAGTGAGCTGATAATAGTCTTAGGAAATTGTGACATAAGATAAAGGAAGTTGCTAAAAGAAGAACCTAGTCAGTGTCCCTTGTGAAGGACAGAGCCTTACAAAGCATGGTGAAGCAGGGGAACCAAGTTTCTCAACTGATGGTAGAGAAGCTCTTCCCCCTGGAAGGAGGGTCTGTGGGTCTCCAGTTTGTCACCCCAGGGTCAGTCTGTGACCTCTTTGTTCCTCCGCTAGCCTCCTGACCTGCAGATAGGCCCATGTGTGTTTCTCCATGATCCTTGTGCCCTCCTCTCCTCATGTCCAGATTTCAGGCTGGAGGAATGGCTGTCTTTTGATCAGAACTCTCTCTGTTGTAGGTGGCAGATGCCTTTGTGTTCCTTGATGACTTGCCTGGGCCTCAACATCTTGTTCCTCACTTTGAACGAGGGTAAGAACTACTTCTGGAGGCCAGTGGGTTTTTGTGAATGAATGTGGGGGAAGAACCCTGAGTTGGAGCAATGTGGGAGGGACCTCCTCTTTGCCAGCTTGATTCCTCCTAGGTCTCCTTGGTGTTGGAACCCAAGCTCTGGAGCAATCCTCAGGATTCAGCCTCTGTGTGACTTTGGGCACATGATGGAGCCTATCTATTGAGACTCCATTTCCCTCATCTCTGAACAGAAGATGGCAGCAGTCTTTCCTCATGATCACTGTGAGGAATGAGAGCCTGTGGTGCTGCTCAGCCCAGTGCCTCCTCACACAGACTGTAGCTGCTGCTGCTTCTGTATTGCTTCCTTCTTGACTGCTGGCTGATGCCTCCACCTTTTCCCATTTTGCTTTCCTATCTGATTAGGGGTCATTTCCAACATGACCTGGGGTAAGGTTATCAGGAGGAGGATCTGAGGAGAGACTTTTTCCCTCATAGCTGTCATTTTCTCTGGTCCAGCAAATGAGCCTTGAAGTGCTGGATGGCCACCAGCGCTGGGGAGAGGCACACACACACAAAGCCATGAGGAAGACGTGTGATTGCAGAAGTCCTGGATGGCAGTGTCTCCTGAGAACATCTGTTGTGTATGCTGTGGCCCAGTCCTTTCAGGGTTGGAACTGTCAGGAAGTGAGGGAGGGTCCAGGGCAGTGTTTAGAGGAGCTGGTCCTTTATGTGTTCTTATGTCACACACATGATTCTCAGTATTTCCTATAGACATGTGGAGTCAGTGGGTTGAAAATTATCTCAGTTCACACAGGATCATCTAGTTTTGGACTGCTTTTTTTTTCTTTCTTTTTCTTTTTTGAGGCAGGAGCTCTCTATGTAGCTTAGGCTTACCTTAAACTCACCATATAGTCCAGGTTTGCCTGGAACTACCTATTCTCCTGCCTCAGCCTCTCAGATTCTGGGGTTACACATGTAACCACCATCATATCCAGCTTTCTTTTCCTTAGTTGGATTTTTCTTGGATTGAATCTCCTAGGATGTTAGTGTATGTGTGTCTAAGCACAGTTCTAAATTCAGTTTCAATGACAAAGTGTGTAATTAGCATTTATGATGGCCACTGCTGTCTTTGTTTGCTCTTGTGATATTGTATTACAAGGGAGAAGTTCCTGCTTTGAACTTTGTCTCTGCCTCATTATCTATCCCTCAATCCTCAGGACTCCTACACTATCCTAAAAGCCAAAGGAAAGGCTTCCCGTCTGCCTTAGTGGTAGGTAGAGAGGGCCAAATTTTCATCCTGCAGCATCCAGACTGCAGATGTGAGCCATCTATTGTGTGCTGTGGCATTTTTTATTTTATCCTAGTGTGTGGGTGTTTTGCCTGCATGTATGTCTGTGTACTATGTGTGTGCAGTGTCTGTGGAGGCCAGAAGGTGTTGGATCACCTACAACTGGAGTTACAGATGGTTGTGAGCCACAGTGTGGGTACTGGAAGTCAAGCCCAGGTCCTCTGGCAGAGCAGCCCATATTTTCAACCACCAAGCCATCTCTCCAACCCACGAGGCATTTTTTTAAATTTACACAAGGCTAGAGTTCATCCGTGACCACATACCTGGGGCTCACAGTTTCGAACCTACTTTCACTGAAGAGACATCGAGTCCATAGTACATGGTGTGGTGATGAGATCTGTGAGGGAAAGCAAAACTGGGTTGAGCAGGCCGTAGCGTGGGGGATCTGGAGTCCTACCCGCAGTGTGGTGAGGCTGGCTTCTCAGGCAGGGCCTGGAGGAGGTGGGAAGCAAGCACGTGGACGGTGCGCAGGCTCGTTTACTGTGTCACCTGCAGTGTTCCTGATCTCCTAGGTGCCTGGTACTCCATGGGTGCCTTGATGATTTCGGTGCCTGCCCTGCTGGGCTACCTTCAGGAGGTTTGCCGGGCACAGCTGCCAGATTCGGAGCTGATGCGGAGGAAATACCACAGCATAAGGCAGGAGGATCTACAGAGAGTTCGCCTTTCCCGACCGGAGGCTGTGGCTGAGGTGAAGAGCTTGTAAGTATTGAAAGGAGGCCAGGAATGTGGGGGAGTGAGCCGGCTGCCACACTGCATGCTGCCCGGCTGCCACAGACTTCATTCTACTTAATCTCTTTACCGAGTCTGAGTGGAGACACTATTATTATCCTCCACTTAGAGCTAGTGACTGAGACTCCAGATTCAGCTGCCGGCACAGCTATGTTCGTTCTTTCCCCCAGAGGGACCTCTAAGGGTCTTGCTTAGGTGCCACTTGTGCAAGCCCCTGCTGGGTGAAGTGTTTATCTGATTATTCTTTATCAGTAAAAACTCAGGAGTCAGATATTGGAGTAAGAACCTGAATGATCAGAGAAGCAACCAGTAAATGACCCCCTCCCCCAATCCTTAATCCAACAGGACTGAGACCTTCTCTAAGCCTTGCCCTACTACTTCCTGTGTCTGTTCTCAGTCCTCCAAAGCCTCTGTGGTTAATTTTGGTCAGCTAGTTAGATCCATCCTCTGATTTAAAACAAATTTTATTGACAGTCTTGGGAACATCAGAATGCTATCAAAATATCACACAACAACTGGGCTTGGATCCTACCTCTTCACTTCTGTGCAACATCCTACAGCTCTCTTGCTTCTCTGCGCCTCTGATCCCTCATCTGTTGGATGTGATGTTGGGCTTGTGCAGAGGATGGTTGTGAAGATTGCTTGAGTGTTGGGTACCCAGAAAGTGTTCAGTGTTAGTCATCATTACCATCCTCAACATGACATGGCGGGTGCTTTGAGGAAGCAGCTTTAAGACTTCTGAGGAATGTTAACCTTGTCGACTTCAGTGGCAGCTGCCTTGTCCTGAGCTTTTCCTTGATTCAGGCTCCAAGTAGGCTTTTGACATACAGCAGGGCTTATAACAGAACTAACATGCCCTGAAGTAGAGTCATCAGGAGTGAGATCCAGGTATATGGGAAAGCAAACAAACAAACAAACGAAACTTTTTAAATGTGAAGTAATTTATTTTTATGCGTTTCTTCTTCTTCTTTTTTTTTTTTCTGAGATGATCTCATGATATAGCCTTGGCTACCCTGGAACTCAAAATGTAGACCAGGCTGACTTGAAACTCATAGAGATCTTCATCATGCCCCTGCCTCCCAAGTGCTGGGATTAAAGGTGTGCACCAGTATGCCTGACACTGAAACAATATTTTAATATTTGACAAGAGGCACAGAAGAATGAAACCGTTCCATATACCACTCATACAGAGCAAGTACTAACATTGTCACACTGGCTTTAGCTTTCTATTTTTTTTGCCCTTGAACCATTTGAAAATTATAAACAGCCCTCTGTTCACTCCAAACATTTCAGCATTTTTTTTTCTGAGATCAAGAACATTGTCTTATGTATTCCCAGTAGAACAGTTGGAATTAGGATATTTATATTGATATATTAGCGCCTTTCTTTGCTGCATAGTTCATAATCACATTTTGCCAGTTGTATTGATGAAGTTTTTTTAATATTGGTTTCCCCTGGTCCAGGGTCCAATTTAGAATCATACATTACATTGAAGGTTTTTTCTTTCCTGTACTGCTAAGACTAGATCCAAGACTTTAGCTACCAAGCACCTCAGTCCTCACACTTAATTCCTGTGTTCTGTTAACATGGGGTGATCGGTTCCACATGACCTTGGTGTACTTGATGCAGTACAAGCTCACTGTGTTGTTGTGTGTATATGTGTGTGTGTGTGTGTGTGTGTGTGTGTGTGTACACACACACACACACACACACACATACACACACGCACACACACACATACAGTTTGTGTTACTCCATTCCTTGTTAGATTCAGGGTACACATTTGAGCAGGGCTGACAAGTGGAGTGTCATACATAGTCTGTATGAGAGCCACACAATGTCAGGAAATACTAACTGGGTCACTTGTTTAAGGCTTCTCTATGTAAATTATTGTTTAGCCTCGGTTGTTAGTAATCTGTGGAGAGATACCTTGAGACTGAACTATCTTGTTCTCATCAGCTTCCACTCAACTGCTGTAAAAGCCACTGGTGGGTCCTACCTTCATGAGTTTATTCCGTGATGGTTGAGAAGTGGTTCTCTGCTCAACATTCTGTTTGCGTTTATTTTCTGGCATTCTGCGGTGGGGAAGTGTGCTTCTCATTTATTGTCAATATGAATGCACAGGTTATTTCACTCAGCAGGGTCTAATCTATTACAGTCCTTCCTTCCATCTTGGAGTGTCCTCGGTTTGGCCAGTGGGACCCCTTGAGCTGGTTTTTGTCTTCTTTCATTATAGCCCCATCATTTTTCAGTGCTGCCTTACTGGGTGACACAGCAGAATATTCACATTTGTCTAATTTTCCCTGTTCCAGCTCTTAGAAGCAGCCATGTCTCTAATGAGCCCTATGGGGAAGGAGAGCACTGAGTCTACAAAGTGGTTCCTCCCAATTGCCATAAATAAAATTAAAACAAAAAAATAGCAGGGACCTTAACTGTTTCACCTCAACAAGGGATTCCCAAAGGAGGTTGACATGGACTGGAACACTTTGCCAGACCATCCCCGGCACAAGTGTTTACAGACGGTGGCCACTGCTGGCTGACTGTGCCTGTGAGCCCGGCCTGCACCCTCATAGCTTCTGTACTCCGGGATGGGCAGGTGGGCTTGGCAGGGGCAGGGCTTGTCCACTCACAGTAGCTCCTGTGTCCACAGCTTGATTCAACTGGAAGCCTTCCTGACCCGCCTCTGCTGTACCTGTGAGTCAGCCTACCGTGTACTACACTGGGAGAACCCCATGGTGTCCTCACAGTGAGTGGGCCCCTTCCTTTCCACCTGCCGCCCTGTAGGAATCTGTGGATTGAACACCATCCCCCCCACCCCCGCCAAGTGAAGCCAGCTACCTTGAAAAGGCTTCTGCCCCACCCACCTCAGGAGAGGAGCACACCATGGCCCTAGGGTGTGGGTCTGCACATATGCTTTTGAACCTAAATGATTGCTTTTGTGTAGGTGCCATTTTAAAAGGTACACAGTAACAGTACTCAAACAATAGGCAAGTAACTCACTGTGTAATCTACCACCCTGCTATAACAGCTGAGCTCATGTTCAGCTGCCTTCTGGAGCTGCTCATGTGCCTATCAGCTTCATGTTTCTTTTTGAATTTGTTTATTTAATTATATATATATGTAATATATATATATAATATATGAATGTTTTGCCTGCATGTTTGTATGTCTGTATGCATGTGTGTATGCCCTGAGGATGCTGGTAATCAAACATGGTCCTCTATAAGAGCCCAAAGTGCCCTAGGCCAATGAGCCACCTCTCTAGCCTGTGTGTGAGATCTCTCTCTTCATTAATTACATCATAAGTGGTTACAACCAAGTCTTTGGAATTATTTTGTAATGTGGACTGTGAATGATTGTAATTTGTGAAGGTGTTCTGTTATATATTTAGATAAGTTCTACTTTTCATTACTAGCCCTACAGTGAACATTTTGATGGACTTAGTTTTAATTTTTTGAAAAATTTTTTAATGATGAACTTAAAAGATGAAATTGCTGCATACATGGAATGCATATTTTTGAGGCTTTCCTATATCAATAATGGCTATAATGTCTGTCTCGGCTTCACTGTGTGCCAGGCCCGTGCTCAGAGGTTCCTGTTTATTGTCTGTCTTTTTCTAGTGATCCCGTGGAGTAGATGCTGTTTAACCTGTACTTTATAGGGGAATGAAGTAATGCTTGAGAACCAAGGGACTTGTCACAGAGACAGTGGCAGAGTTTGTTTCAGCCCCAGTCTGTGTCTAGACTTCAGAGCCTAGACCCTTCCAGCAATGGCAGCTGAGCCAGCGCCATGGACTCCCTGCTTGAGACAGTGTGGTTTCACTGGTGTCACTTGGTAGGCACCAGCAACTTGGCACTTCCGAGTACTTCCTCAGCAGTTCCACACTGGTTTGATTGGCAGGTCTTGCCAGTTTGTGCCCAGAGCTGTTTCTCACCTGGTTCTCCCCGTCACTTCCTCCTGATCTTGGACTTTGTGTTCATCCAGGTTCTATGGCGCTCTCCTGGGCATGGTTTGCATGCTCTACCTGCTGCCTCTCTGCTGGGTCCTTGCCCTTTTAAACAGCACGCTCTTTCTGGGAAACGTGGAATTCTTCCGAGGTAAGCCCCAGAGAGCCTGACAGCTGGGCCGAGGCCCACCCTGAGGACCTGTTTAGGCTTCCTGCTTCTGTATGTTTGCTGTGCTTGCCACAGGGGGCAGCTTTGCACTGGGGTATCTCTGGGAGTGTGCTGGGGTTGGGTGTCTGACCATTTTCTAAGGTGGCTGCCATTAGAGGGTTCCCCCCCCCTCCCTTTTTTCGAGGCCAGCCTGGTCTAAAGAGGAAGGAGACAGGGTTTCTGTGTGTAGTTTTGGTGCCTGTCCTGGATCTTGCGATCTTGCTCTGTAGACCAGGCTGGCCTCGAACTCACAGAGATCCACCTGGCTCTGCCTCCTGAGTGCTGGGATTAAAGGTGTGCGCCACCACCGCCTGGCTTCCCGCTCCCTTTTTAAGGCAGATCCATCACTGTTTACTGATATGGTGGCTTGTAGAAGATAAGGGAGGGGTCTTTCCCCTAAATTGCTACCTACTCTTGCACTGTGGCCACCTGGAGTGGCTGCCACATCTCCGTGTGATCCCCGAGTCTGCTGTCTGGCTTCTGGATGCAGTCTGGAGTGGCCTGTGCTTGATGATTGCTCTCCTTGCTTTCCCTCTGTCTTAGTTCATGGTCACTTGCTGGAGTGACTCTCTGGAGCAGAGGGGTGAGTGCTGATAGAGAACACTCCTGGAGTGCCACTTACTGTGTCTCTGGGAAATTCCCTCTGGAGTTCTTTCTGGGAATTTTTT
Organism: Peromyscus nudipes; assembly: GCA_902168325.1. Classification (NCBI taxonomy): domain Eukaryota; kingdom Metazoa; phylum Chordata; class Mammalia; order Rodentia; family Cricetidae; genus Peromyscus; species Peromyscus nudipes. Next base: position 11,433 of record CABHPH010124595.1, read on the forward strand.
TTTTTTTTTTTTTTTTTTT
>CABHPH010124596.1:0-36299 GCA_902168325.1 Peromyscus nudipes
TAAGAGTCTATCTTGGTGGGGAAGTGTGGCAGCAAGCAAGCATGGTAGCTGGTGCAGTGAGCTGAGTGCTCAAATTTTCAACCACAAGCACGAAGCAGAGATAGCAAACTCAAAATGGTGCGAGTCTTTAAACTCTCAAAGTCACCTCCAGTGACATACTTCCTCCAGCAAAGCCACACCGCCCTAAGCCTCCTCAAACAGTGCAACCAACTGAAGATCAAGTATTCAAATATCCAAGACTATGAGGGACATCTCATACATCTCATTTGAACCACCACACCTTTTTCCTGTCTTGAAATTGAGCATTTAGTTCCTAAGACCCAGACATTTGTCCTCATGACATTCAGTCTTTCTAGACTCCCCATTTTTCTGGCTTTCCATGTTCCTTTACGTACACAGTTAATTTTGTCATGGCATGGGCTGACCTTACTTCTTGGCTTCAAACCACTTGCACAGTTCATCATGAAAATACCAATAATGTAATTTTAGACATTGATAAATGTTGTGGTTTGGATATGAAATGACTGTGCATTTGAACACTTGGTCCCTAACTGGTGATACTGTTTGGGAAGGTCCTGGAGCATTTAGCCTTGCTGGAAGAAGTATGTCACTGGAGGTGAGCCTTGCTATTTTAGAGTCCAGACCCACTCTCTGTTCCCTTTCTATTTGCTGAGTGCAGATGCAATGTGGCCAGCCAACCTCTTGCTCCTGCCATCATGCCTTTGCTAGCCTCTGCTATGTCTTCCCTGCCATGATGGGATGTAACCTTCTGCAACTGTGAGCCAGAATAAACCCTTTGTCCCTTAAGTTATTTTGTCAGGGTATTATATCATAGCAACAAGAGAATAATTGAGACAAATAGCATGCAGAAATACCTGCATCCCACTCAGCCACTTCATACTTAGATCACTGCTTTCAGACACAGCTTCAAGATCTTTTGAGAAGCAATCTCACTGAAGGACTTTCTTCTGGATTCCCTTTTGAACAGGGGAGCTTGAAGCTTTGGCAAATCCCTTGTGATTCTTAATCTTGATTGACTGGAGCTATGACTAGGAAAGGCGGGGAGATAGCTCAGTTCATAAAGTTCACTTTGAAAGCATGCAGACCCAAGTTCAATCCTCAGAACCTAAATAAAATGTTAGTCATGGTAGTGTATGTTAGTAATCTTGGTGCTGAAAAGGGTGGGGCAGGTGAATCCCTAGGGCTTGCTTCTAGCCGGTTTAGCCTACTTGGCAAGTTCCACATCAATGAGAGACTCTGTTTCAAAGAAACAAGGTGAGTGGTGCCCAGGGAACGATCCTGGTGTTGTTCTCTGGCTTCCACATGCTTGTGCACACTTGGACAGGGACACACATATGTACACATACACAGTGGAAAAAAAAAGATATGCTTATGAGATTAGTAAAGCATGTGTCTGGCTATGTTTTTGAGGATTTTTCCAGAGAAGACTAACTAAGGAAGACCCACCCTGAATAAGAACAGCAACCATTTTATAGACTGGGTGCCCGCATGGAATAATAGGGGAAGAAGGAAGAAATGAAGGCATTTTTTCTCTCTGCTTCCTGGCCACCATGATGAGAGTAACTTTGTTCTACTGCATCCTCCTGTCATGGTGTTCTGCCTTACCACAGACCCAGAAACAAGGAGACTGAAACTATGAATCCAAATAAGCCTTTATTTATTTCCTTAAGTTGTTTAGTTCAGGTGTTTCGTACAGTAAAAAAAAAAACTTGACTAATATAACTGTCCAAATCCTGATAGTTGGTCACTAGAGTATTTCCTGAGCCTAGCAAGGTAACCTTATCAAAAGAAAGGAGCAGAGGCTGCTCTTGCATCTAATAATCACTGTACCCACTCCTAAGTACTCACACAATATTTCTCAAAAATCTACTGTAGACTGTTGGCTAGGATATATATCAAGTTCCTCACTCTATGGTTGTTAAAACATATATCTTCCTTCCCCTTTTGCAAATTGCAGATACGTTTTCTGCTATGGAATGTTTTTCTGTATGCTGTGAATATGTATTACTTTGATTGGTTGATAAATAAAGCTACATTGGACTATAGCAAGGCAGGATGGAGCCAGGTGGGAAAATCCAAGAGAGATAGGAGAGAAGAAAGGAGAGTGGGGCAGACACTGCTAGCAGCTGCCAAGAGAAGCAAGATGTAAAGTACCAATAAGCCACAAGCCACATGCAAGGTATAGATTTACATAAATGGGTTAATTTAAGATATAAGAGTGAGCTAGCAAGAAGCCTACCATGGTCATAGTTTAGAAATAATATAAGCCTCTGTGTGTTTATTTGGGTCTGAGCAACCGCAGTACTAGACAGGACTCAGAAAAACTTCCAACTACAGTTTTCCTTAGCCCATTTAGTATTATAGGGGAAGACTTAGTTACTTTCTTCAGTGTCTTCACTGGAATGCTTAAATTTGTTCATAATATCTTCTAATCATTTTGAGACCTCAGATTTCTCTTCCTTCAATTATTTTCCCCCTATTCTTTTCTGACCAAAGGTCACTTTTTCTTGTCCAAGCAGACAATGTTTTTGTTATTTTGTTTTATCGTATTTTGTGAGACAGGGCCTCATATAGCCCACACTGGCCTTAAACTTGACCTTGAACTTCTGAATCTCCTGCCTCTTCCTTGAAATTGCTGGTCTTGCAGGCATCTACCACCACCCATATCCAGTTTACACAGTGTTGGGGATCAAGCACAAGGCTTCATCATGCTGGGCAAGTATTCTACCAACTGACCTACATCCTCAGTCCTTGTCTGACAGTTTATATTTACATTTATTTGTTTGTTTATTGGGGGTGGGTGTGCCACAGTGGCATATAGAGGCCAAAGGACAATTTGGAGCAATCAGTTTTCTCTTTCCATTATGTGGGTCCCTAAGATGGAACTCAGGTCGCCAGGCTGATAGCAAACACCTTTAGCCTAGAAACCATCTCACTGACCCTGTTTATTCTTTTTGATCACAAAGTTATGAGCTACTTTACAGTTTACCAGAAGCTCTCACATGCATATGATATTTACAATCACCCTGTGAGTCAATGGTTGTGTGGAGAATTGAACTTCTATTTAATGTCATTGGGGGTTGAGGGGATTCTTCTAAGCCAGGAGGCCTGTTTTGACAGAGTCTAGTGCCTGCTAGCATTTGCACCACATAGCCTTTACTGTGGGTTGCATATATTGTACTGGAGAAGGTTTCGGAAGCTCACCTTTCTGACTTTATTCCCAGAAATTCTTGTTTGACCTTTCTTGCCTGCCATTCACAGAAACACGGTGTGGGAAGGGTGATTCTCACAAACCACTCTAACACTCTGGCTTTCCCATTTGCTTTTCTGTGAGGCACTTTGATGATAACCTCGCCAGAGCATCACATCTGAGATAATCCAGGTCTCTAAAGCAGCTGTCCTTCAAGAAATTGATCCTAGACCAGACAGATGGCCCAGCAAGTAAAGCCACCTGCTGTCAAGCTTGGCTAGGCCAGTTCCATTCCACTCCTGAGACCTACATTGGAAAAAGGAGAGAACTAATTACCCTGGGTTGTTCTTTGAGCTCCATAAGTGGACCATAGCACATGGGTACCAATTCTTTCTCTGTATCTGTGTCTGTCTGTGTCTGTCTGTCTCTGTCTCTGTCTCTCCTCTAAATAAATACAGAAAGTTCGAGTAAAAATTCCAGGTACAAAAGTCCACCTAGTCCACCTCACTATGAAATAGTTTTGTCATATGTCTTAACACTGAGTGATGTCTGTTGTGACTACTACTGTGGTATCAGTTGCCCAAGTAAAGAGTCATGGATTTCTTTTTTTAATCTGGAACTTGAGTGAAGGACAGGGAAAAAGTAATTGTAAAAAATAATAATAATGACCGGGCGGTGGTGGTGCACGCCTTTAATCCCAGCACTCAGGAGGCAGAGCCAGGCGGATCTTTGTGAGTTCGAGGCCAGCCTGGGCTACCAAGTGAGTTCCAGGAAAGGCGCAAAGCTACACAGAGAAACCCTGTCTCAAAAAACCAAAAAAAATAATAATAATAATGAAGAAGAAATTGTTCCTGGGGGCCCAGGAAGATGGCTAAGTGGGTAAATGGAGACCTGAGTTTGGATCCCTGGCACCCACGTAAAACATTACACACTGTAGCATATGCCTGGAATCCAAGCACAAGGGAGGCCGAGGCAGGAAGATTTCTTGGACTTGCTAGCCAGCCATTCTAACAGAATTTGGTGATCTCCAGGCTCAGTGAGAGAGTTTATGTCAAAAAATAGGGTGGCTGGACATGGTGGTACATGCCTTTAATCCCAGCACTCAGCAGACAGAGGCAAATGGATCTCTTGAATTCCAGGCCAGTCTGGTCTGTATGATGCATTCTAGGCTAGCCAGGACTACAAAATGAGATTCTGTTTCAAATAAATAAATAAATAAAAAGTGAGGTTGAGAAGGTAGAGAGTGAGTAAAGGCAATACTGCCTGTAAACTTTGACCCTCCACCTGTATACACACACATATTGGAGGAGGGAAGAGGAGACATCCATCCAGGAAACAAATTTGCTTTTTAAAAGAACCTTTAGAAGATCCTAAAGTCAAAATTATTCCCTTCATAGCCCCTTGCCTGCACCACCTAGCCTGAGAAGTGTGCCTGCCTCCCCGAAAACAGTGCCCGAGGCACGAATAGAGCGACCCCCCCCTTGCCTGCCTTCTACCAGACAGAACTGGCAGCGCATCAGCTACTCTGCCATTTTGCTAAATGAGACCCTCCACAGACCTATTTTACTGCTTCATTGCCGTTACTATGCAAGCCCTTGGGGAGATGGACTGAAGGTTACAGGGTCAGCATCAATTCATCCAGCTTTTGTCAAGTCTCTTGTGATTCCCAGGCTCCCTTGTTCCATAAAGTGGGAGATAGACATAAAGTCAAGAGACAGACAACCTTTTTGATGTCACTTCATTGATTCCATTTAAAGTTTTTCTTTTTTTTCTGACCTTGCATTGCTTTCCAGAAAGAAATTGACCCTAGTCCACTATTTTTCTGGGTAATAGTAAGATACCACAAAGAATTGCCTTAGAAGTTGGGGAGATGGCTTGGTGGGTACAGCAGTTGCTGCACTATTGTGAGGACTTGAGTTCAGATCCCCACAACCCACATAAAACTTGACCTAGTAACTAGTGTCTGTAATTGCAGCTCTCTGTGGTGAGATAGGAGGTGGAGTTGGGAAAATCCCCAGAGGCTCAGAAACCAGCTAGCCTGGTGTGTATGTAGTAGACCCCAGCTCAAACAAGGTAGAAAACAAGAAACGACATTCAGTATTGTCCTAACCTCCACATGCACATATGCACACTAGGCACTTGTGCACACACACACACACACACACACACACACACACACACACAGAGGAAAAGAACTTGTTTTAGTAAAAAATATGAGTATCACCTACAAAACTGCAACCCGAGTACTTCCCCTGTTTCTTTTACCATTTCACCGCAAGCTTTAAAGCAGACAAGGATAGACTAAAGGGAAATTATTTCTTTGTTGTTTTGCCAAGGACTCTATCCCTTTCCCTTCAAAAACGGCACATATCCCGGAGTTTTGAAAACTGCTATAATTGTCACAGGGCAGCTCATTCTCTGGGAATAAAGTGAGTGAATTTCCCATTAGGAGATCATGGTTAAAATAACCTATCGGTGCTGGGACCAAATAGAACTAGAAAGTGTATTCAAAAGCCTCATTCATTGAGGAGGGAGAAAGAACAACCTTTGTCGTAATGAGCCCTGGGAAGCAGCCAGCATGGAAAAGGGGCACACAATGGCCAGCTTGGTTGGCATCAGAATATACACAAGCAGCTTGCTTTTGCATGTGGCATTGGGGCTCCTGGGTTTTTTCTCTGAGGCCAAATCCTTGCAGTTTTCAAGCAAAATTTCTGCATTGTAGCACTGTGATCTACCATTTTTATAGGAGATGGAAATAGTTACTATGGATTGAGCAACTCAAATGGAGCTTGGTACATTTTTATTTCAAATGATTGTAGCACATGGAGAGAGCATTAGCTTTAAACCTAGAAATGAGATTAACTATGTCGCTATGAAACTATTTTTGTGGCTCATTTTTCAAGGATTATCCCTGGAGGATGTTTTGGTGAAATTAATTAGGTAGCGTGTGAAAATGTGCAAGCTCTTTGATCATCAGAACAGAGTAGAGACCATTGCTGCTGGCTGCCAAAGTAAGATCTGCTGTACTGGTGGAGTTGAGGGTGGGAGAGGGCAATTACTTTATGGCTCAATGGCTTTGTGTGATTATTCCAATTCTTAAAGCAGAAGTAAAACAGATAGCTCTTGGGAAGGGATATTTATAATTTTCTCATTGGATATTTTCTAGTAACTCTATAGTGCTCAGTCAGCCCTTGATATCTGCAGGGTATTGGTCTCAGTATCCTCTTGGATACCAAATCTATGGATGCTCATGACCCTTATATAACAGCATATTAATATCTGCATATAAGATGTTTGAGATTCAGTTCAGATGTAGAAGAAACTCAAAGTAATAGAATTGATGTCAAGTAGAAATCAGTTAAGGGAGTGCTGTCTCCAAAATAACCCAAAGATAAATAGTATGCTAACCAGACCTGTTAGAGATAAGTAAAATTTACAGTGCTAGGATATAAATGCTTGTTCACCAGGATTGACCAGCCATTAGGCCCATGCCCCAAAATACATCCCTCTGACAGTCAGCTCAAGAGGGCAGCGCAGGGTAACAAATACCATTAAGACCTGCCTGTTCTGCCATTAAGTGCCCTCTTATCAGGAAAAGCATAATTCTACCAGGTGGACAAGTATTTGAAAAGGACAACACTGGTGTGCTAAAGAAATAATTCTGACAGTCTCTGTGCTGTGTAAATCTCCTTTCTGGCCAATAAGTTAGACTTACAGTCTCTTGTCTCTGTTTAGATGTTCAAAGTGTAACCTAGGGCCCGGACCTAAAAGAGATTTAAGGATGACAGTTTATGTGGCATGCATAAGCCTAAGGTGTATATAAGTTCGTAAAATCTATTCAAGGCCAGCTCTTTTTTGGACAGTAGCCACAGCTAACCACACACCTTCTTTTTTTTCAGTAAAGAGCTTTTCCTGTATTAATTTCTAAGTGTGAAGAGTGATTTCTCTCTAGGAAGGCAGATTATTTCTATAACACAGGCGATAGACCAATGTATGCCCTGGGTTCAGTCCCCAGCGTAACGGAAATGGACATATGATACATGTTCATCTTCCCGAATTCTCTAGATCACTTACAGTACACACTACAGCATAAAAGTCATGAAATTCATTCTGTAGTTTAGAGAATAATGATAAGAAAAACATCTGTTTTATTATTTACCAAATTGCTCATTTTGAAACAGTTTTATGTATCCCAAGCTGGCCTCAAACTCTCTATGTAACCAAGGATGACCCTAAAATTTTTGATCATCCTACCTCCAACCCAAGTGCTAGTACTATGAGCATTCAGCCTTACACACATTTGATGTGGTGGTAGGGAGCAAACCAAGCATCTTTTGCGTGCTAGGCAACCACTCTACCAACTGAGCTACATCCCTAGCCCTAGAAAACAAATTCTGTACGTGTTCAGTACAGACAATTTTTTTTCAAATTCTCAATTGCTGCTTGTTGGAACTATATGTGAATACAGGGGGTTGGCTGTGCTTGTATTTTTTGCTAGTGCTTCACAACATTTATATTGCCCATCAGGTTAAGCAGAGCCTCATGCATGCTAGGTGAGTACTATACCAATTGAGCTACAACCCCAGACTGTCTCTCTGTGGCTTTTAACTTCTGAATACCAATAGGCACTATGCTTTTGACTGTGTAACAATTTGCTTTATCTACTGACTTGAGAACATAACCTGAGAACCCTATCATTATCTACCACGGATGATTGTCACCATTTCTGAGTCATGGACTCCTGAAGAATCTACTGATTCTCCTTCCCTTGAAGAGTGTCAGTACAAATGGAAGCAGAGTTTCGCTATAGTTTTTTCAGGATTTGTATGCATGAAACCTATACTGGGGGTCTTATTTTCTATATATATACTCTTTGTTTATGTTTTCATTTTGGTATTACTATGTGCATATACTACTTTAGTTAATCAAATCTGTTTAGGTTATTTTTAATTAACAAGTTCATTAGAATGCCATGAGGCTAAAAATAGATTTTTCTTATTTGGTGAAACATAATATTGAGTCCTGAGAGTGAATTTAGAAGCACAATGTTCATTATTAATTTTTTAAGTACTATAATATTTATCATCATGATTGCCAAAACCAGTGTTAAGAGCCAAAATAATATTCATCAGCTAAATTTTTAAAAAAATTATTTTGTTTTATGTGTATCAGTGTTAGCCTGTATGTATGTATGTGCACCATGTGTTCAGTGCCTCCAGGAGCCAGTAGGGGTGCCAGATCCCCTGAAGCTGGAGTTATAGGTGGTTGTGAGCTGCCCTGTGGGTGACTGAATCCAGATCCTGTGCAAGAGCAGGCTCTTTACCACTGAGCCAACTCTCCAGCCTCTTCCTCATCAGTTATAATTTTATCTGAGTGATTTTGAACATGAAATCTAAAATAAAAGCATATTTATTTATTTAAGACAAGGAGTTGCTATGCTGCTTAGGCTAGTTTTGAAGTCCTATGCTCCCCCCTTAGCCACCCCAGTAGCTGAGACTAACACAAGCACCAAATATAGCCAGCTGAAACAAAACACTTCACTTAGAGAGGTGTAAGCGTGTTGAGAAATTGGTCATTCTACTGGTCTCATATCCAGTTAGGAAAAAACTTTACAGTTGCCAAAGATGCTTATCTGATCAAATCAAAAGGGCAAAAGTGGATAATTATGGCACTAGGAACAAAAATACTTCAATTCCTTCCTGCAGGGTTTTCATACACATTTCTCATAAGTGGCTCTCTTCAAAAAACTAAGCCAGACTTGGTGGTACATGCCTTTAATCCCACCAAAAGGCAGAAACAGGTGACTCTCTTTGAGTTCAAGGCCAACCTGGTCTATATAGCCAGGCTAGCCAGGGCTACATAGTTGAGACCCTACCTCAAAAACAAAACAAAACAAAGAAACAAACAAAAACTCCTCCAACTAAATAAAATCCTTTTTTGAGGGGTTATGGGAGTCCTATGGTCTTACTGGGCTCTATATAGGAACCATTTTTTAAACTAAATCTTTTGCCATCCCAGAGGTTACTCTGTAGATATGTAGATATGTAGAAATCCTCAGTGTGTGCATATCTACATATATGTATATGTATATTTACACCCCAGATTCCTTTCTATTTTAAATGAAAGTCGTCTTTTGCTCTTCCCAGCAAGGGTTCTGTAATGTTTTTGAGAAGTATTCTTCAAGTCCACAAAACTCAAGTGATTCAAGAAAAGCCAAACGGTTGATGATGGGGCTGAGGAAACTCTAGTAAGGATTATTTTGTTTTTATTGCCAAATCCCAGGTAAAAAAAAATCCCCTGGCCCAACTACGAGGCTCTCCTTCCACCTCCAGTGAAACAGTTTTGGTTTATGTGTCGGCACTGAGTGGTATCTGTTGTCACCAATATTGTGATCTCAGTCGCCAAGGTGAGGAGACACAGATTTCTTTCTTACCCTGGGACCCGAGTGAAGGACAGCGGTAAAACAGAGACAAAAGGGACGGTGCAGCATTATCCATTTTCTTCAGTAGCTGTGCAGCCTTATTTCAAGCACTGTTGAGTACTCTGTGGGTGGGAGGATCGTGTGTGGGAAAGAGCTTAGTTATAATAGCTGACATTTATTGAACGCCTGCTATTCTAAGCACATTATATGTATTAACTCATTTGATCCCCATGACAACCACATGGATTAGCAGAGTTCAAATCCTGACTCCTCCACTTCCTTGTTGTATAAAGTTGTGCAACTTCACTGTTTTGGGTGAGCTGAAACTATTCCCGAGGGTTGATGTTAGCATGCAATGAAAAGCATTTATAATTGGGTTTGGTATATAAAAGAACTCACTGACTGATGCAAAAGAGCATAAAACTCCATTTACACTAAGAGTTATACATTAATGTTCATAGCAACATAATTCGTAATGATTCCAAACTTGAAACAATCCAAATGTGATTCAAAAAGTATAGCTGTCATCATGGCATATATATTCTATGGAATGCTACTGATCAATGAAAAGGAAAAATCAGAGATCTGGGAAAGGAGATGAGTTGCAGAAAGGTAACGAGGGTACTGTGAACAGAAAGAGCTGTTTTGTATCTTGATTATTGTAATTATACAACTGCATATAATTACTAAATTTCATAAAATTATACACTTAAAATAGGTGAAATTTAATGTATGTAAATTATACCCCAAAGCTAGAAGTTGCTGCAAATTATAAAACTGCTTAACATTAGACATTCTTGTATTTTGGAAAAGGTGAATGAAAAATCTTAGAAAAGATTTTTTTAGAGACTGTTTGCATTTAAAAATATTTATTTTATTTTTAATTATATCTCCCTCTTTCTGTGTGCCTGTGATGTGAGTACAGGTGCCTATATAGGGAGACCAGGGGAGGGTGGTGGATCCCCCGGAGCTGGAGTTACAAGCAGTCATGAGCTATCTGACATGGGTGCTGGGAACTGAACATGGGTCCTCTGCAAGAGTAGTATGCACTCTGAACAGCTGAGCTATCTCTCCATCCCAATTAGAATTATTTCAAAGAGGAATTAATACAGATGTTACTAAAACTTCTCCATACACCTGTATACTATCAAAGTTACAAAGCAGGAAGCCAGAGGGACTTAGAATAATCTGTATCTTTTCAGAAATTATAGGGAAGTTACACAAAGAACCACCATGAAATCCCATGAGAATTTGAGATGTGCTGTTAATGGAGTCCTAGAAGACAAGCCTGACTGGGCTTGGGGGTGAGGGTAGACACATTAGGTCCAAAGAGGAAAGGCAGAAAAATGATTGTAATCCTAGGTAGCTATGAACTCCAGAGAAGAAAGGAAATAGAATGATCATGGATACTACACAAAGATATTCATATGGGAGGGTGGACACTACACAAAACAATCCCTACTTTATGTTAAAGTAGTAGTGGGATGGTTTTGTGTAGTCTCCATGAGAACTGAAGCATCGGGGTACTATATCTGCAGCACAGATGTGATGAGCATTTCATGCAAACACATTTCCAGACCTTTTAGTCAATGGTGCTCCCTCTCATCTCGACTTCTTTTGAGATATACAAAACATTTGAATTGTCAGTGTCCCACAGGTCACACCGAATCCTTTCTTTATGCCTTCTGGTATTCTTCAGGCTTCTGACTCAAAGAAGGTAAGCATAGTCACTGAATGAATAAAATCACTAACAAATTACTTTTTGGTACTTAAAAAAAAAGTAACCTACAAATCAAAAGGTTTCTTCATGGCATCTTCATATTGTTAACACAAAAAAACAGAGCTCTCATTTTAAAGGGAACAAGAGATAGTTTATTTTGGAGCCATTTTGAGTGACCATGGCCTGGGAACACAGATTTAGGTTACTCCAAATTTCATGTTCCAATATGGAAGCAGTTTCATGAAGTCTTTATGGTTTTAAAGAACAAAGAACATCATGGATCATGGTAAATTTAAAATACAATGGTGGGTACATCAGAGAGGTGGGTACAGCCATGATGGGGGAAGGTTTTCTATGGGCCCAAGATGCTATCTGATGGACTTCTTATTGGTGGAAGCTAGTATTCTACTAAGCCTAATAGATGTCAAAAGGTTTATATCTATTAGTCACAAGATATTAATTCTGACACAGAGATGAGCACAGCGCGGCTGTGCTGGAGGACAAGAACTAGCTCAAGATAAGGTAGTCAGTCTCCGGACCTGCAACATCCCAACCTCTCCACAGTGCTAAAGTTCTATCAGTCAGTCTGTTTCTGCAGACACAGTTTCTTTATTTAAAAAATATGATTTCTTTATTGATTCTTTGGGAATTTCACATCATGCACACTAATTCTGCTTACCTCCAGGTCCCCCCATATCCTCCCCTCACTCTGCAGCGTTCCCCCAAAAGAAAATTTTAAAAATATCAAACCAAAACAAAGCATAACAAGCAAGCAAGCAAACAAACAAACAAACAAAAACAAGAATAAAGCAGAACAGCAACAACAAAAAACCTCTTCACTCCTCCATCTTTCCCACCTCTCCAACACCTCTTCCTTCATCCTGGTGGCATTGGAAGTGGTGTGTCATCTAGTATACCCTTTTGTCCTGTTAGCTTTATTAGCAAATGTTCATTGCGATGAGTCACTGGTCTGGTTCAAGATTTCTGGTACACCGTCATCACTGGATCCTCACTGGAACTCCTCTGGGATATCCCACCACTGCCCCAAGTCACCAAGTCATAGAGATCCTGTAGGTATCTTTCCAGAGGACCAGTGCTTTCACAAGCTCCAGTAGATCCTAGATGGGGTAGATGTTAGGGTGGACCTGGCTGCAAACACAGTTTCTTTTTTTTCTTTTTTTTGGGGGGGGGGTTCGAGACAGGGTTTCTCTGTGTAGCTTTGCGCCTTTCCTGGAACTCGCTTGGTAGCCCAGGCTGGCCTCGAACTCACAGAGATCCGCCTGGCTCTGCCTCCCGAGTGCTGAGATTAAAGGCGTGCGCCACCACCACCCGGCAAACACCGTTTCTTTTCAGGAGTTTTTCTTCACAATATCTACTTAGTTTTGGTTGACTGTTTGCTTATTTGAGTTATTGTTCTTTGAGACAGGATCTTATATAGCCCAGACTAGCCTCAAAGTGGCTATGTAACTGAAGATGACCCAGAACTTCTGATCCTTCTGCCTCTACCACCGAGTGCTGGGATTATAGACATGTACCACAATGCTTGGTTTATATGATCCTGAGAATTGAATCTAGGGCCCCCTGAATGTTAGGCAAGCATTCTACCAACTTAGCTATGTCCCCAGCACCAAATCACGAACTATTTCTTATTATGTGTACAGCACATGCATGTACATACATACACACAGAAGGGGAAAAAACACCTTCGTTGTCTGTGTGCTGTGTGTCTCATTCAGGAACAGACTCCAGAAGAGTCTGGCATTGTGAATCTCTGGGTGCCCTTACACCCTACTACTATCCAGTAGGTGCTCAAGAAATGCTTGCTGGAAGAATGCATTTAGGCAGTGTCCATTGCAGAGGACAAGCAACTATCAGATCCATTTTATACAATAAGCCCAAGCCTTTCCTCAAAGCTAGGAGGAGGCAATATATTGGGTGATGGTGTCATCATTAAAATACAGTGCTCATCTCAAAAGAGAGAAGAGCTAGCTAGTTTATTCTAGAGCCAGATATGAATAACCATGGCCCAGGAACATAGATGCAGGTTTCCCCAAATCCCATGTTCCAATGTGGTAACATATCATGAAATTTTTACAGTAACCAAACAAGAAAATCATAAATTAAGACTGTTGGCTCGGAATGATGGCTCAAGCCTTTAATCCTAGCACTCGGGAGGTAGAGACAAACTCTCTGAGTTTGAGGCCAGCCTGGTCTACAGAATGAGTTGCAGGATTATGTAGGTTATGTAGCATGATCCTTTCTCAAAAACAAGTAAACAAAAGAGATGTTGGCAAATAATTATGCCTCTCTCTGGCCTCTTTTACCTCACTTGTACAAGGCAGAAAAATGAACAACTCCTGTAAATGCCCTGGCCATACTCCCCAGAACCTGTGAATCTCCTACCTTACATGGTAAAAGAGATTTGCTAGAATGTGAGTAAATGTCTAGCTGGGTAAACTCTCATTGCAAGGGTCCTTAGGAGGTAGGAGAGTCTGAAGGAAACTGGCAAAGTGTGTCCTCCCAAGACTTGAATATCTTCACATTCATACCTTGGGCTCACCTGGGGATATTGACTAGTCAGATCTGGAGGAAGGAAAACTGTGGAGGAGCAGGAGGCTTTGCAATTTAATGGCCCTCCTGAGATGCAAAGTGATATGAAGATGATGCCCAGGCTGGCTGACACTGCCCCCCTCCAAAACTTTGAATTGGAAGGCTCTGGATGATCTCTTCATTGTCTGGCTTCTCTCTCCTTAATCACCTTTGGTCAACTTGACTAAAATATTAGAATCCGTTGGGTGCTCCTTTTTAGAAGCATGTAGATAATTAGAAGATGTTTGCAGAGAAAGCCACAAAGACTTGGAGAAGAGCCAGTTTGGAGAAAAGACAAAAGCTACAATTATTCCACCATAAGCAGAGACAGCTGAAAGATGATTTAATAGTGGTATGTAAGAAACTGGACAGGTAACAAGCAGGAAAGTAGTGATTAACTATTAACAACCAGAGATCACCACAAGGATTCCAGTGTAGCAAATGAGCACTGTCTATGGGTTTCTTTGACTGACAGGAGCTGCAAAGGGCCCTGGTGTTCATCTTGTTGCAGCCTCTCATTTGCTAGACGCCCCCTACCCCCAACATGGTCAACAAACAATGACAGAGGATGGCCTAGAATTGTGGCTTAACGTTGTGCACCGAACCACCTCAGTTGGAGGCTGTGCTATATGTATAAAGATTTGGGGGTTGCTCCTGTTTTGGGAGTGATTTAAAATAGAGGCCATCCCCTGGGAAGCTGCTTGCTCTTGGCTTTGATCACATGGGTTATACTGATGGGTTGGATGCCAAACTCATCAAGTTGAATACTTAGAATTTGTATACTTGATCATGGGCCTGCTATTTAATTATTTTGAAAATTCTTACTAGCATTTTGGAAAACGAATGCATCGAACTCTTCCTCCTAACAGCAAATGCAAACCGGTCCAAATGCCTTTTGAAGGAGAATGGCTAAATCAGCCATGGTTTATTCCTGTCATGAATTTCTATGCAGCTCTGAGAGTGAATAAGCTACTGGAACGTGCAGCAAGGCAGGAGAATGTCTCAAGAGAACATGCCATAGAATTCCATTTCTAGAAAAGCCCAAACTGAGCAGGCTTATTAGTAGCATTACAAGTCAGGGTCAAGGGCTGGGGAAATGGCTCAGTGGGTAGACAAGCCTGAGAATCTGAGTTCAAATCCCCAGCACAAATGTAAACCACCAGGCATTGCTGTGCTTGCCTGTAACCCTAGTATTTTCTTTCTGTGTAGTCTATTAAGCCTTAGTGATTTCGGAGAACTAAGTATTCGAAATAGCTGCACCAATACAGAATCCCTAGAAAAATGCTTGCTTTAGAGAGAAAGTGCCTGTTAAGGAATTTGGGTGTCTAAACCCCTACTTCTAAACCAAAAGCCATATATTCTGTATCCTGCTTCCTCACTGAGCTGGTACAGTCTTTCATGAAAATCCCTGAAGCCAGTATCAGCCCTGTTCCCTTTTGGCCCTTTGTAGTGCTGAAGAATGAAAGAATGGGGTCATTTTTTTCCCTCTCAAGCAGCAGCTTGCGATAAATAGTAATTTTGTTAGGAGACAGTTTTGTCATGCCAGGCACATTTCCTTGCGGCAGCCTGGAGAGAGCTGCAGTTCAGTTCAAATGGTGTGAAGTGGTTCAAGGCAAGCAGCTGGGAAATCAGAGCCAATCCCACGGAGCCATGGTTTGCCCAAAGCCACATCCGCTTCCTGCCTTGGGTGGTATACATTCAAACTAGCTGGCTGGCTAACCTGAAGAGACCTCATCTTGCTAGACAGTGCAGGAAAGAATTGGCATGGCAGAGCCATCTCTAAAGGGGAGTGTGTGTTGGGGGGGGTGGATGTCTGTGTATCTCTCTCTCTCTCTCTCTCTCTCTCTCTCTCTGTGTGTGTGTGTGTGTGTGTGTGTGTGTGTGTGTGTGCGCGCGCGCGCGCGCGTGTGTCTGTCTATCTCCTTTACATAAGAGAATTTAGGTGATGAGCTCTTCTCTAAGGGTCAATGACATTCTCCCCCTCACCACCAACCCCCTTATCAAGCTGCTTCAGGTTGCCTGATTGTGTGGACATGGTTGATGCTGAGTACTGGCGTTCCTTCCCGGACTCTGGAACTTTGCCATGGGTAGGCAGAGGATGCCTGTGGGCCCAGCCTGCCTCTTAAACGGGCTTCTCTGGCTAGAACTTCGACACAGGAGACAAGCTTTCATTGCTGGGGCCAGAGCGTGCCAGGTGTCGGCTCTCCTGGAAGGGAGAGAGCAGAAGAAAGTCTGCACATGGATCCTCCTAGGCTCTGCACCATCTTTTCCCCTTAGGATCCGCTGGTGTGCACTTACACTTTCGCGCTGAGTGCTGTGAGGTCTTCTATGGAATCTTTGAGCATAGGGTAGTTTTGAGGACAAGTATAGGAAACAGTGTTTTGGCTTTTCTTTTTCCTAGTACAAACATGATCAGCTGGTACCCAGAGGTGCTGCTGGAAGGACTTGAACAAGGTGTGGGAGGACAGGCCCGTTTGGATCAAAGTCTTAAATTCACCAACTCTTTGATCCAGGAATCCCACTTTTAGATCTGTTCTGTACCCCTCCCTGTACCATGTGATGCTCATAAAAGTTGAAGTTGTGATCTCCATCCCCAAACTGTAACAACAAAGCACCAGAATGTCTGTATGTCCTGTGCGAGGCTAGTAGAACTTTGAAAGGTACAGCTGTGGGGGAGTGGAGAGGGATAAGAAAATAAAAAGTGAGATCCACAGCAAGGCATGGCGGGGCAAACCCAGAATCCCTGGACTGAGGAGACTGATGCAGGATGCTTGCTGTCAGTTTGAGGCTACATAGCAAGACTTTTGTCTCGAAAAACAAAAACCCAACCAAGCAACAAAAACAAAAATCAAATTAAGATACTGAATAACAAATCTAGTATCTGATTTTGTGCATGCAAATAACTTTTTTTTCTTCTTGAGACAGGATCTCACTATATAGCTCTGTTATCCTCCTGCCTCAACCTCGCAAGTGCTGGGATCGCAGGTGTATCCCACCACAGGAAGCTTTCACTGTATCCTTTAGTAATACTGTTTTGTCAGTTGCATCAATTAGAGCAATTTTAAAGAATAAATGAAAATGCTTCAATGTAGATGACGTATCAACATCAAACTAGAATTCCTGGAGACAAGTGTGCATTCGCTTGGCATGGTGGTGCACACCTTTAATCCCAGCATTTAGGAGGCAGAGGCAAGTGCACTTTGTGAATTCAAGACCAGTCTGGTCTGTATAGTGAGTTGCAGGACAGCCAGAGCTATATAGTGGACACTGTCTCAAAAAAGGGGGGCAGTATGCATTCTCTGAACTGTTACCTTTGCTTGTACCAATTACAGCACATGATTCGGCGACCTGTTTTCATAAATAAAATTTGTTCAAACACAATCATGACCACTCTTTACAAATTGCTCATGGCTACTTTTGTACTAAAATTAACGGTAGAAATAAGAAGTTGTAACAAATGTCAGATGGACAGCAAAATCTAAAATATTTACTATCTGGTTTGGGGGTTTTGTTTCATTTTTTATAAGAAGTTGTATATGTGCTCCATTATTAACTAAAGTATCATTTTGTTGTTGTTGTTGTTGTTGTTGTTGTTGTTGTTGTTTTCGAGACAAGGTTTCTCTATATAGCCCTGGCTGTCCCTGAACTCACTCTGTAGACTAGGCTGGCCTCCAACTCAGAAATCCTCGTGCCTCTGCCTCCCAAGTGCTAGGGTTAAAGGCGTGCGCCACCACTGCCCAGTGTGTTATTGTATTTTTTTTTTTTTTTTGGTTTTTCGAGACAGGGTTTCTCTGTGTAGCTTTGCGCCTTTCCTGGAGCTCACTTGGTAGCCCAGGCTGGCCTTGAACTCACAGAGATCCGCCTGCCTCTGCCTCCCAAGTGCTGGGATTAAAGGCATGCGCCACCAACGCCCGGCTGTTATTGTATTTTTAAAGGTTTTTTTTATTTTAATCTTAAGAACATTTCATTACACTTTTGATAGTTTCTATGTATGTGTAGAGACATGTGTACCACTGTGTGCACATGAAGTTCAGAGGACAGTTTGTGGGACTTGGTTCTTTCTTGTCATCTTGTGGGTCCTGGGGATTGAACTCAGGTCATCAGGCTTGATAGCAACTTGTCTTTACCCACTGAGCCATCTCACAGGCCTATTATTTTTCAGTCATATGTGTGTGTTCAGGGGGTTTGAAGTGGGAAATGGATCTGAGCTGTAACCCTCAAGACCCACTCTTCTATCACTGTTTCCTTCAACTGGACTTCACCTACTACATTTTCTACAACCTCCCAAAAGAGCACTACCAGCTGGGGACCAAGTATTCAAAGTCTTGGGCCTTCAGAGGGAGGGGATTTTTACATTCAACCCAGAACAGCCATGGTGTTGATGACTTTGCAACTTCTATGCAAGGGGAATTGCTAGCTTTATTGTCTTAACATTATGATGACTGTTAGGAGAATACAAAATAATTGATTACATTCAGCTTTAAGCTGATTATACTCAGTTATTACATCATGCATTTGTTTATATTTACAGTGCACACATGTATACATCAGCCTCCAGGCAATGACTGTGTGCTCCAAATAACTGATAGTGTACAGCAATACTTGATTATGTCCAAATAAATGGGGCAGGAGATTGGCAGTGCTACAAGGGTTCTCAGAATGCTGTAGTTGTAAGGAAAGGGCTTGTGGACATCCAGACAGCTCTGTCCCTTACAATCTTTCTAATCAGCCCTCTTTTGTCTAGTTCTGTTACAACATGTTCCAAGAAATGATAATTTCATTACTACACCAGCTCTGTACCATTTCCTCCACATCTATTTATTTACTTCATTTTGTTTGTTTGAGACAGGGTGTTGCTATACAACCTGGATGTCCTGGTTCTTGTTATGTAGTCCAGAATGGCCTCAAACTCATAGCAAGCGCCCTGCTGAAATTATAGGTGTGCGCCACTACACTTGTGTGTGTATGCCTGTGCATGTGTGTGTTTGAAATAGGATCTCATGTAGTCTAGTTTGGCCTAGAACTCACTGTGTAGCTGAGGTCGCCTTTGAACTCTTAATCATCTTGCCTCTGCCTCCCTAGTGCTGGGAGTATAGGCATGAACCACCATGCCCAGACTTCCCTTTCAACACATTTAAAAAAAATTATTTATCATTTTTGCATTTGGAGGTTAGAGGACAACTTTAAGGAGTAGATTCTCTCCTTCTACCTTGTTTTGTTTGTTTGTTTGGGTTTTTGTTTTGTTTTTCAAGGCAGGGTCTCTTTTGTTTCTGCCTCATTATGTAACCTAGACTAGCCAGTCTGTGAGCTTCCAGTTGATTCTCTCGTCTCTGCCTCCCATCCTGCCTTGGGAGTTCCAGCATTACTGATTTGTGCCACTACACCTGGCTTTTTATAAAGGTTCCGGGGTGGAATTCTGGTAGTAAAGTTGCACCTCAAGCTCTTTTACCTACCAAGCCATCTCGCCAGACCTCCACCTTATATTCTGAGACAGGGTTTCTTACTGAGCCTGGATCTGTTTGGCTAGATCGGCTGGCCAGCAAGCCCCAGGGATCCTCCTGACTCTGCCTCCACAGCATGGGGATTACAGGCCTCTCCCTGCCGGGCCAGGCTTTTCACATGGGTACTGGGCTCTGACCTTGCTTGCCTCTTCCTGCTTGCATTACAAGTGCTTTACCCAGCGAGCCAGCTCTCCTGCACCTCTGAACTTTTCTGTTAGGTTTCTGTAGTCCTGACATTCTCTTCCAAACTCTTTCCATACTACGGGAGTGTCCTTTGTGAGGCCCATTTAAATAGTGATCACGAGACTATGCTTTCCAAGCCCCTCTCCATTCGGGATAGCCTCCACAATCAGAGAGATGAGGTCCCAAGGTGAAATTATGTGAAGGTGTTTGGGGTGTACGGGAGCTGGTTGAGGGGCATTTGTAATAAGCAACAGAGGAAGTTGGAATCACAGGAAATGTGTTTGAAGTTCTTGATTTCTTTTGCAGTTCTGTCTTCCTTGATATCTTTGTAATGGCCATTGAATATTCATGTAGTTCTAGGCTTAGATATAGCAAAAAATGTAGGTGTTTCTTTTCTACTTCACCTTTGATGTCCTGAAACAAAGGAGGTTAAAAAGTGACAGTGAAGGCTGGGGGTGTAGCTCAGTGGTGCTGTGTTTGCCTAGCATGTGCAAGGCTCTGGGTTCTATCCCCGGTACCATTTTAAAATGGAGTAATAGAAAATGGTAATGAACAAATAATATTTAAAGCACTCTTTTAGTAAAGTTACTTGTAAAAGGAACCTTGATAAACAGTGAATGTTAAAGCCATCATTTGGAGGGCCCTTTTGGCTTTACTACAAAGTCCAATATTGGGAATTACTCATTTGGCGTGATCTATAGGGCCATTTCCTAATGCAGTCGCATGAATCTCCGTAAAGCTGAGTGACCAGTGGATTAACAAACACATTTCCTGTGAAGAGATGGCTATGGGGAGGGCCTGAGTAATGCTGAGGAGGGGGCTGAATAGAACCATAATTCATATATTCAATCTATGTAAAATGAAATGTAAACGGGATTAGTACTGAGTTAGAATTTAGATAGGGGCATTTATACATTTCTTTGAGAAATAATACACTGAAATCCATAAAGACCAGAGATTCTTATTTGTTGAAAGAAGATTTTGAGAGACAAAGTCATTGGCAAATAATACTATGTGATTTCTGAAAATTTAATTGTATTAAGTTAATGTATGGTTGGTGATCATTAGGTTTTGAAAAATTACCTTCTCCTCAATTTTCCTCTCATTTTTAGCATTATTGCAGATTGAATCCAAGGCATTGCACAAGAGAAGCAAGAGCTTGAGCACCAAACTATATCCTCTGCCCTTTTAAAAGTTGGCATGGCATGGGCCACTTAAGACACTGTCTCAAAAAAGGCGGTGGAATACTAATGACTTAAATAATACATTTGTAACTATTGGGCACCTGCAACCTAAGTGACAGGTAAAAACCAGATTGGCACTCGCAACTTTTGCAGGAAAAAGTAAGGTCTACCTTCTGTATGTATTGGAAGCATTTGGACTGTTGGAAGAAGTAGTGTGGAAGGCTATTTCTTTCCAATGAACAAAAATCCAATGAGATGGAACTTGGCAATTTTTCCTAAATAAATAGAGTTGGAAGCCATTCAAGTGCTCAGATTTCTACTGTTAAAAAAAAGAGACTATCCTGGCAAATAGTAGGAGACACTTGAGTAAATGGAAGCAGGCTCGATCCCAGCTCTCGCTCTCTTGTTTTTGCTTCATGTTAAAAACAATGGAAAAACTTATATGGACAGGTGAGATGGCTCAGTGGGTAAAGGTGCTTGCCACTGTGCCTGATGACCTGCTTTTCATCCCTGGGACCCACATGGAAGAAGGTGAGAACTGACTCCCATGAATGCACATGCGCGCGCGCGCGCGCGCACACACACACACACACACACACACACACTTCTTAGATACAACACCAAAAATATAAGGAACAAAGGGGGAAAATAGGTAAATTGATGTTTTTAACAAAATTTAAAATTTTGTATTGCAAAAGATGCTATCAGAAAAATAGAAATGCAATCTACAGAATGAAAGAAAATATTTAAAAGAGAGTGTAGAGCTTGGCATGATGGCACATGCCTTTTGTGCCAACACTCAGGAAGCAGAGGCAAGCCGATCTCTGTGAGGTCAAAGCCAGCCTGGTCTACATTGTGAGACCCTGTCTCAATAGAATAGAATCTAAGAGACTTGTATCAAGAATGTATAAAAAGTGCTCACAATTGGCAACTCAGAATGAAAGTAAAAGAACATTCCTTAATCGAACATTCCTTTAAAAAAAAACAAACAAACAAACAAAAACCCAGAGAAGTGCATGCATGAAAACATGTCCTTTGGGACCCTCAAAACAAAATCACAATGAGATACCACATCACACCTGCCAGAGTCAAACAGACAGAAAAAAAAGTGTTGATAAGGGTGTGGAATATTCAAAACTCTCACACTATTGGTGGAAATGGAAAAATGTGTAGGCTAGCCATTTTGGAGAACAGCCTGGCAGACTCTCAAATGGCTAAACATAGAGTTCCCATATGGCCCAGAAAGTCATCCCACTTCTAGGTATATACAACAAAGAGCATTGAAAACTCAGTTCACATAAAGGTTTATCCATAACGTTAATATTGATGATAGCCAAAACTTAAATGAAGGAACAAAATTTGCTACACACTGCAATGGAATGTGACTCGGCCATCAAAAAAAAAAAAAAACATGTTAAGTGTAGATGACCTTTAGAAATCATTATGCTAAGTGAAAAAAAGCCTGTAGTTAAAGATTACATATTGGAATTGGAGAGATGGCTCAGTAGTTAAGAGCACTGGCTGCTCTTCCAGAGGACCTAGGTTCAATTCCTGACACTCACATAGAAGCTCACAACTATCTAGAACTCTAGTCTGAGGGGATCTGCCACCCTCTTCTGGCTTCTGTGGGCATTGCATGAATATGGTACACTTACATACATGTTGGGCAAAACACTCATACAGGTAAAAAATAAAAATACGTGTTTTTTAATTACATGTTAAGTGTCCAGAAAAAGGCAACTTCATAAAGAAAGTATGTTACTTCTTTGTGTCATGGTTAGCAGGAAGGGTAGGAACTGAATACTGGTGGGATTAGGCATTCTTTTAGGGGGAACAAAAGCATTCAAAATCAGATCGTGGTAATAATTGCAATAAACAGAAAGGTGGGAATATGTTCAAAACAGTTTGTGCAATTAGGTGAATTATAAGGTATGTCTGTAATACGTTAGAAAAGCTGTATTTGGTTGGTTTTGTTTAAAAATGGGCTCTGGCTCTAATCATACATCATAACCAGCAAAAGAAATAGGTTGGGTAAATGTTAATAACACATGATTCTGTGCTGTGCCCACTGACTCATATTTTAATCCAGGAATAATGAATCTCTAATTATTGCTATTGTGCAGCTGAGGCTGATGTGTTTGGATAGATCTTTTTGACCATGGAAATTGTTGTTCTTTAATCAGGTCAATAAAACAATTGCTGCTGGCAGATGGATGTGTCTCCTGTTCCACAGTGAGGTCATGTGGGGCCCCCTGGGCTTCACAAACCATAGGTGGAAAATGAAAGCTACTTAGTAGCATTTCTATGTATTGAGCTCTAGGGAAACAATGCATTAGATGCATAAATTTGCACTGCACTGTTTGCCAAATCCCTTCTGGTAATGAAATGCTACTTGCTTAACATTATTTGTTTTTGTTTCAGCTGTGTGAGTGTGTGTGTGTGTGTGTGAGAGAGAGAGAGAGAGAGAGAGAGAGAGTGTGTGTGTGTGTGTGTGTGTGTGTGTGTGTGTGTGTTAGAGAGACAGACAGACAGAGTGAGCAGGTGGAGGCTGGAGGACACCCTTGGGTGTCATTTGACATCTACCTCATTTGAGATGGTGTCTCTCATTGACCTAGAACTCACCAGTTAGGCTACACTGGATGGCCAGTAGGCCCAAAGATCCTGTCTCTACCTCCCCAGTGCCGGGATTAAGAAATAAACACCACCACACCTGTCTTTTTTTTATGTGAGTTCCAAGGATTAACCTCAGGT
Source organism: Peromyscus nudipes (assembly GCA_902168325.1). NCBI lineage: Eukaryota > Metazoa > Chordata > Mammalia > Rodentia > Cricetidae > Peromyscus > Peromyscus nudipes. The sequence goes on from CABHPH010124596.1 coordinate 23,561, forward strand.
CCTTATGCTTGCAAAGCAAACACTTTATCAATTAAGCTACCCCCCCATGCCCGCTTTTTATTTGTTTTGAGATGGGGTAAAGAGGTTCTTGTTATGTTACCCAGGCTGTTATTGAACTCCTGGATTCGAGTGATCCTCCTGCCTCAGCCTCCCAAGTATCTGCGACTATAGGTACATGCCTGGATACTTAATAGTTCCTGGATAGAGATGATACTTTGTGGTTATTTTATTACTTAAGGTAGAGAAATTACATCATAATTTTAAAATCAGAGAGCATAAGTAATGCCCTAGGCCAGTTTCTATGACATGGGACCAGAGGGAAAAAACATATAGAAGTCTTTATGAACTGCAAGACTTGACATACATGGATGATTTGGAAGAAAATATAAGGTATTATAATGAGATACATTGGGGGAACATAGATGGTGAGAACCAAATCATGGTTTCATGCATACCATGACCCTTGAGTTGTACCTTGAAAATGAAGAGACATTATCAAGTTGGAAGGCAAGGATGAGTGAGGAAAAAACTAGTCCAAAAAGCAGAGGCAAGAAGATGCATAAAAGTTAACTGAGAGGGGCCTGGCAGTAGAGTAAGAGGGACCCCTGGTTTGGCAGAGAGGAGGGTAATTCATGTGGGTCACTGATAGACAGCTGGGCTAGTGGGGAATATTTTCATTGCAGATGAGGGGAAAGACTCCATGAAAACTTTCATTTGGGGAAAAAAAAAGTTTGATTTTTTGTTTCAGGTGGGCATTTGTAGAGGTTGCAACTGGCCACTGCTAAAGATACAAGTCTGAGGTCAGAGAAGGTTAAAGAAAAGGGGTAAAGAGGGATTTGAACTATTTTGACCTGCTGGCCCACATCTGTTTAGTAACTAACGTGAATGAGTAGCAAGCATGCATGCACAGCATAGAGAGGGATTTTGCCTACCGTGAATGGTTGTTCCAAACTGTATGTTATGTGGTGATATGGGAATGTATTACTACAACCACTATGCAGATGCAAGCTGCATCCATGGAAGTAGAAGGTGGCTGACTTCCCAATGTGGCCTAGCTAGTACATGGCAGAGCTGTGATTCTAAAGTGTTGGGAGTAAAGATGCCTTTGATGAGAAGGAGAGCATTGCGGTTGGGATGGGTATATGGGAGGCATCTGATGGGGCTAGGGATCAAGAAGAGGAATGCAATCCCAGCCCTAAAGAGGTACAGGCAAGGGAGAGCTTTATAAATGTAGGGCCAGCCTGATCTACATAACGAGCTACAGGCCAGCCAGGACTATGTAGCAAGTCTGGGTCTTAAAATCCTCAAATGGGGACCAACAAGATGGCTCAGCAGGTGAAGGCACTTGCCAGCAAGCCGGCTCACCTGAGTTCAATCCCTGGGACCCACATGATAGAAAGAGAGAACCAATTCCCGCAAGGTGTTGACCCACATGAGTGCACCGTGGTATGCATCCACACACATACCTAAATAAAAAGAAGTTCTAAAAATTCTTTTTCACCAAAATGAACAAATAACAAAAAGAGGGAAATGTGGGGCTGGAGAGATGGTTTAGCAGTTAAGAGCACCTGGTTGCTCTTGCAGAGGACCCACATGGCAGCTTACAATTGTTTGTAACTCCAGTTCCAGGAGATCTAACGCCCTCTTCTGACCTCTGCAGGTACCAGGCACACTTGTAGTGCACATGCTGGCAAAACACCCACATACATTAAAAAAAAACAAAAACCTCCAGAAATTTTTTAAGGAATTAAAAGTGAACAAATAACAAAAAAATAGGAATGGCTTAGTGGTTTAGGGCACTTGTTGCTCTTGTGGAGGACCCAGATTCTGTTCCCAACACCCACATAGCAGCTCACCTGTCTATAACTCCAGTTCTAGGAAATCCAGTGTCCTCTTCTGATCTCCGCAGGTACCAGACATGTATGTGATGCACGTGTATACATGCAGACAAGACACTTGTACACATACAATGAATCTTTAAAAAAAATTTAAAGGAATTCAATTTTGCATACTTTGAGTTTAGAAGGATGTAATATATTTAAATGGAAGTATGTGTATAAGTATATGCATGTGTGTACAGCATGTTTCCATGATTTTATGTACATAGGGGCATATGTGCATTCACATATATATTTATTATATATCAATGCATATATTATGCCTATATATGTGATATGTGCATGCATATGTAATGTAAGTGCCAACATATATGTACACATATAGTTTCATTTAAATATTTATTTTATTGAAAATAGATTCTTCTCTCATACAATACATCCTGACCACAGTTTCCCTTCCCTCCACTCCTCCCAGAGCTCCCCATCTCCCTGCTCCCCCAGATTCGCCCCCTCTGTTTCCCTTCAGAAAAAAGTAGACCTCCAAGAGACAATGACCAAACACAAAATATTTTAAATCCTTCTAAATTTAACATATTCTAAGTTAAATTTATCTTCCCTCTCTTAATCAGACTCTTTCTTTCCATTCATATGTAAACTGATGTGTATATGTGGATGTGTGTACATATACATACATGTATGTGGCTGTTTGGTAAATAAAAAGAATGGGGTTAGAAAAGAAATCTTGTCCTCAAATCTGGAATGGAGGCTTTGGGGCCAGGAGGAATCATTTGACTCTATAAGAAAAAGTGATTTTGTGTGTTTCACATACCCATAGATGGACCCTAGGGAAAATAAAGGGGGTAGTCCAAACAGGGAAGACAGCCATGGGTAGGGAGAGCAGAATTGCCTCTCCATGGGTGACTAGCTGCTCCAGGCAGAGCTCAGCTGGAAGTAGGAGCCCAAGAACCATCATCTGAATGTATGTCAATGTTTTTTCAATGTTTGATTTGGCTCTACTCCACACCAAGCAACAGATGGAGACCACTGACATTCTCTCATAGAAGGAGAGGGAGAGGAAGGCCGGTAGACCCTCAACTGAGATTCCAGTCAATCCCTCCTGTACTTCCCAGCCATTAGTGTGCGATTCTGCCCTAAATACATGTAGCATCATGGTCTCTGGACATGCTAGAGTATATACATGTGCCCGAGCTATGCAGCTATGGGGAAGTCTCCATGTTCAATTGAACATTTCTGATGGAGCAACTGCTTTGAGTAACTCTGTAAGTAACCCCTCACCCATGCTCTGTAAAGTGTGCCCAATAAACTCAGTGCTTCCCCAAGTTGGACTGTGGTGGAATTGTACTGAGCCAGATAAATCTCCATTTTTCTTTTTCAAATTGAGAATCAGTCCTTGAGAGAATTAATATTTCATGACATGGACCATGAATCATTTCTTTTGCTAGTCCTAGAAATTTACTTGGTTGACTTGATTGTGTGTGTGTATGGGGAAGAGGGGTGTGTATCTGCAACACATGTAGGGAGCTGTTCATGCCCAATGCAGAAGCTAGAGGAGGAAGTCAGGTGTCCTGTTCAATCACTCTTTGTCGTATTCCTTTAAAACAAGGTCTCTCACTGAACCTGAAGCCCCAGCTATCCTCCTGTCTCCACCCCACCACCCCACTGGTGTTACAGCCCTCCCTGGCTTTTGGCATGGGTTCTGTGATCTGAACTCAGGTCCTCATCCTTGAGCAGCAAACACTCTGGCTCACTGAGTCATCTCTCCGGCTCCTCAAATGACATTTTTGAGACCTTTCCGATGGGTTAGGCCTGTTGTGTTTTGGGAGTCTCCTTAGGTGAAAGCAAGCATGAAATGTTTGCTGGCATTCCACAGACAAAACCCAGGCTAACACAGCCATGTTGCTTTCTGTTATATTTTTCCCCTCATTATTCATGGAGGTGGGAAACAGGTAAATAAATGTGACAGGGGTGTCCCCTCAGAGCATTTCTTCTTTTTGTCAATTTCTCTCGGCAGAGGATGCCGTTCATGCTCTGTAACAGGATTATGAAGGAAGGACTGTAGGTTTATAATTATTATTTTTTAATCAAAGAATTGAATTGCAATTTAATGACAAGAGGGAGGCCGTTTATCACCCAGTGGCCGAATAAATACTTTCTAATAAGTTCCTAAGCCATTTGAGAGGAGGTTTGCTTGAAGAAAATTGAAATACATACAAACTGCTTTGAGGGAGTGGAGATCATTGAATTTCAGACACTGTTGCTAAGAGCTGCCTGGTGGTTCCCCTCCCCCAGGCAAGCCCCTGGTTTTTAAAAAGCAGAAGCTTAAAAGCCTCTTTTGTGTGGGGGGGTGGGGGGGTGGGATATGCTAATTGGTGGCACATTTCCCATCAGAGTCTTTTTTAGTCCTGTCATAGCTGAGATATGAATGATGATAAAGAGGAGAGGGCAGCATCCTGAGGCTTTGGAGGCTCCTCATTGTACCAGGAGAAAGGAGATGAATAGGGCAGCGGCTCCAGTCACCCGGGAAACCTCTCAGGTCTGCAGGCTGCCCAGCACCGGGTGGGTTCTCATGAGTATGTTTGGCCCTCCCTCCTCAGACGCTACCTCCTGTCATCTTTGCTCCATGGCATCATCCTCTAGGGGACTGTCCAACCTCCTTCAAGAGACACTTTGTGCTTCAAATTAATAAACAAGCCAGGATGGGGGGATGGGAGAGAGACTGGGGTCAAGCTTCCATGTCCTAGACAAGGCATCGCCAAGGGGGGAAAAAAGAGAAAGAAATCAGTGTTTTGAAATGGCACCACTGACCTAATGATACCATGGCAGCAACTTAGGCCTTCAAAGCCTTGGCTTGTCATGGTTTAATAGTGTGAGCTATATTTATTTTCATTGTAAATTTACCCAGTCAGTTTTCTCACCAGATAACCATAAATGTAGCTCAATTTTTATATTCAATACTTTCACCTTTATTTACTTATTTTGAGATAGAGTCCAGCTATATAGCCTTGCCTGGCATGGAAGTCACTATGTAGATCAAGCTGGCTTCAAATTCATGGGAAATCCTCCTGCCTCTGCCTCTCCAGTGCTGGGGATTACCGGTATGTCCCACCACACCTGGCTTAGAATTTTATTATTATAAGGCATATTTCGCCAGGATTTCTGCAAAGTGAGAGAACAGTATTGGATGTGGAGATTCCTATGTTCCACAATAGAAAATAAACATGTTTTCCCTCCTCCTCAGAGTAGCTGATTTTTATCCGTGAAAGTGTACTGACTTAATTCCTTGTAGGGACATTTTAGCTGGGCTACTTTTCAAATATGTGGACTTTTTTATAACCGAAGAATAATGCATTCATTAGCAAGTAGCCATTAAGACCGGCAAAAGTGCTTCTAAATTAAAATTTCACATGATTCATTAGAGGTCATTTATGTATTTGTCATGTGTACTTGTGGCATAGTCTATGTAGGTCACAAGTGTTAGCTGAATTCTAGCTTTGTTTTGGTAAATATTGATGGCAGTATGCTTTAAGTGTGCAACAAAAAATATAGGCTTATAGTCTTTATTGCAGTAGTTACTAATGTTATTATTCTTTTAAAAATGAGGGCTGGAGAGATGGTTTAGCTATTAAAAGCATGTTCTGTTGTTCTTTAAGAGGACCCAAGTTTGGTTTCCAGCACTCATGTTGGGTGGGCCATAGCCACCTATAATTCCAGCTCCAGGTAATTAGATGCCCTCTTCTGGGTTCCATGGGTACTTGCAATCACATATTCACAGACACCATGCTTCCCCCCCACACACACACACACATAATTAGTAATAATAATTTTTAAAGTAAAGCACTTGACTGCATCTTTCGGTTCCTTGGGTTATACAGTCTAAAGAGTTAAAAGCATGATAACTCTGCACTGTGGAAATGGGAAGTTGCAGTCACAGGCTACACAATGTTGTTTTGATTAAAGGGCCACATGAACGACAGTGGTCCCATAAGATTACATTCCATAGTGGCAGTTTAGTTTTCTTACTTTTTAGAAGTACACTTGATCTCACAACAAAGGAATCGCTTAGTCATTCATTTCTTGGAACATAACCCTTCTTTGAGCAACACACAACTGCATTTGTGTCCACAAAATTCCATAGGTAGTAATAAAGATCAGAGGTTGTTCACTTTACCCCACTTCACCCTACAAAGAAGGAGCTCACTTATGTGTGCAGGTGTTAACTGACTGAGACTATAGGTTTTGTTTTTTCTTTAAATTAAGTCTGGAGTCTTCTGTTTGGTAGTCTGATTACTTACATGGTAAGCATACTTTAGCATTTAGAATCACAACCTGTGAACAGCAATCATTTTTCCAGATGGTTGATATTGTAGCAGGTCGAGGATATCAAAATGAAAAAGCATATCAGTCACCTGTTAGTGATTCAAAGCACCACCAGCCAGTGGGGTGTATGCCCAAGCCTTAGCTCACACCGATCACAGTTAGCATTGTGTGTGTGAGAGAGAGGTGGAGGGGAGAGATAGAAGTAGAGGGAGAAGAATCTATGGTGGTGTAAGGGACAAATTTAAGAGCCACACTAAGTCGCACCTTGCATTTGGTTCTGAGTCAGTTTTGGCATGGCCCTATGCTGCTGCTCTATTCAGATCACAGGAGCTTGGGGGTAACAGCCAGGCGTGGTGGTGAAGGAGTGTAATCCCAGTGCTCAGACAGCAGAGGTAAGAGGGATTCCTTCAAAGTCAGGGTCATCCTGGTCCTTATAACACATCCCAGCAGCTAGGGCTGTGTAGAGAGACGGACCTGTCTCAGAAAAAAAAAAAATAGCCAGGCAACCGTGGCACACACCTTTAATCCCAGCACTTGGGAGGCAGAGCCAGGCAGATCTCAGGCCAGCCTAGTCTACAGAGCGAGATCCAGGACAGGCACTAAAACTACACAGAGAAACCCTGTCTCAAAAAATAATTAATGCAATGTAGAATCATGAGCACTTATTTCTATAGAATCATTTCTGAATTTCCCCCTATGAAATGTATTAAGTGTAAGGGTAACAGGCTTGAAAGTCATCTAATTTCTATGGAATTTCTATGGAACCATTTCTGAATTTCCCCTATGAAATGTATTAAGTATGAAGGTAACAGGCTTGAAAGTCATCTAATTTCTTTTTAATATTTTCACTAGCACTAGTAAAAAATAGTGGGAAAAAAGCTACATTTTCACAACTAATAATAAATATATTACATAATTCATGTGTTGACTGATCTGTCCTTGGATGTGAACATGAATTACCCAGAGCTTCCATCTGTGAAAGTGGCAAAGAGGGTACACATCAAATCCTCTAAATAACATTCTTGATTAACACAAACCAGGTGCTGGATGTCTACTTAGGGGTAAAACTAGTTAAAGGTACTTAAATCATCAGAGTGGATGCCTGTAATCCTGGGGCATAAGAGGCTGAGAAGCAGGGGGAGTGTCCCAAAATTGAAGACCAGCTTGTGCTATATAGTGAGACTATGTCTCACAAAACAAAGAAGAAAGTAAACATCTTAAATTCTCTAAACATATTGGAACTTCATTTTCTAGCACAGTGTCATGCTTCTCTGTCAGTCCTTAGGATCAAGTGCTTAAAAAGAAAAAAATGGCTTCAAACTCATATTTGGGTCAGGGATTTGAAGAATTATCCCAAATCAAGGATTTGCTTTTTGTTCCGTTAGCCCAAATATCAATGAGTGTTTCTTCTCAGCTGTATAATTATACCAGCTTAGCTTCTTTGAGCACTTTATCATTTTAAGTGCTTAGAGATGCTTCATATTCTCCTAAAGCAGCCATCCTCAGCTGTAAGCATGTTAACCCTTGTGTGCTGCAGTAAAGCTATTAGCCTTTCTAATCATTTGTTATACAGAAAGGCATGCAAATGTGCCTACTGACCTTTTCTTAAATGTATACATTCTTTCTGCTCATATGCCACTGCCTCTGCCTTACACTTGGCTTTGGTTTTCCTGAGTGGGTGGAAATAAGTGGGCTCTCAGCTTGGAGCTGAGATTTGTCCACAATCCAAGTTTGTCCCCCGAGAGTAGGTGGAGCAGGTGACCATTATCCATCCATTATGTTCTGGCGGAGGCAGGTTGACAAGCTTGGTCCTACAGCTTACTGCCTTTGTTAAAAGCATTTCACACCCAGCTCTGGTCCCACCTATTCATCATAACAGCTACTTCTCATGGAGGGTTCCTAGGTCTCCTGGAAAGCCTGTAGCATACATTCATTCACTTAATCCTATGGCATGATTTATCACAGTTTTATTTTAAAAATAAATTGGCCATCTGTAGTGGTGCACACCTTTAATCCCAGCACTCAGTAGGCAAAGGAAGGTGGATCTCTGTGAGTTTGAAGCCAGCCTGGTCAATAGAGTGAGTTCTAGGATAGCCAGGGGTATCCAGTGAGACCCTGTCTTGAAAAATACAAAACAAAGATTATCGAGTATTGATTTCCAAAATTTTATACTGTTTTTTCTACTGTGCTCTGCTTTGGCTCAAAAGGGTTTTATTTTTGAAAAGTATTTTGTAGAAATACATTAAACATGATTTTTGCAAAGATGTATATTTTGGGAAGAATTATCTTTATCAAGCATATATGTTGTGGATTTGGTACTTGTATCTTATTCCAAGAGAATATTTGCTAGCTATGCATCAGATAAAAACAAGAGCATTTGGGCTGTGGTCAAGAGAATTGAACGCTCTGGTCCTGTCTTGTCCTGACTACGGGCTAGGAAAGGAGAGAAGAAAAAGCTACATGCTCTTAAATTTTCTTTCCTGTTTTTGGTTGTTGTTGTTGTTTGAGACAGGGTTTCTTTGTGTATCCCTGGCTGTCCTGGAACTAGCTCTGTAGACCAAACTAGCCTCAAACTCACAGAGATCTGCCTGCCTCTGTCTTCCAAGTGCTGGGATTAAAGGTGTGCACCACCACCACTCAGCTGTTTTGGAATTCTTTGTATATCACATTTCTTTAAAATAAGATCAGAAAAATTGAACAAAATTCTTGTAGTTTTCTGTGAAGCAATTCTAGATTGACTGAAGGTTTATACCCTGCCTTCTCGAGGTTGTAGGTGACTTTCTCACATCTGTGGCATAGACCAAGTACAGAGATGAGTGATGGAGAACTGAACACTTTACTCTCTCAATTGACAGCTACCATCTAGTAGCCACTTTGAATACACAGTCGCCCATTTGTATCCACTGGAGTTTATAGCTGAGTGATGCCAGCAACAGCAAGCTACCGTCCCCTAACATTTGATGGAATTTTGACAAATGCTTTGAAGTCAGCAAAGACATTAGCATCTGCCTGATTCTATTGTTATAAATTTAGATGTTGACAGCTTACTAGACTAAGCCTCACAGGTAGGGCTAACTACAAAATGTTCAGAGCTCAATGCAAACTGAAAATGTGGTCTGCTTGTTCAAAGTGCAGGGAAAGGGGCTGGTAATGGTAGCTCAATTGGAAGACTGATTGGCATGTACAAGGCCCTAGGTTCAATCCCCAGCATTGCATAAATTATGTGTGGTTGTACATACCTGCAATCCCAGCATACCAGGGTGGGATACATAAGACCCTGTCTCTAAAGCAGGGATTTCAAGACTTTGATATCAAAGGTTCATTTTGAGATAAGGATGGGATACATGTTGCATGCTCCTGAAGGTAGCTCTGTTTGTGTGATCTCTGACATGAAGAAAGTCAATAGTATTTGGGAAAAAAAATTGAAACTAGAAACAAATCTAATTTTATTCCAGATGTTCAAGTGACACCCCCCAACTTCCAGAAACAAATGCCATCTATCTGTTAAAGGGTATTACCCTTTGAGGCATGCTTTCTTTAATCTTGTTGCTATATTCATCTCAGCCCCACTTATTTATTTATGAGGTATTATATCCTTGGGTATGCTCATGGGTCAAAGAGTGGTCTAGGGCAGGTCGAGACTGAGGACAGAAGTGCCCCTAGAAATCCAATCAAGCTAGACAAAGCACGGAAGTAAAGCCAGGCGTAGTGGCTCATGCCTGGAATCTCAACACTCTGAAGGCTGAGGCAGAATGATCGCTATGAGTTCCATGTCAGCCCAGACTACAGAGTGAAAGCCTGTCTCAAAAAAATAACCCTAAACTCAAAAGTATGTAGGAGGCCCTCAAGGACAAGGAAAGATCTAGTAGGATATGCAATCACCTACTAGAACTTCCTCTGCTTCACTCTTCCATGGGACTGTGTGGCAGTAGTGGGAGCATGAAAACCTTCCAAAATAGAAATAGCATTTTGTCAGTACCAAGTAGGAGGCATGTTGAGGCTTTGCAGCATCTTGCTATGTTAACAATAGCCCAGTGGAGGATGCTCCTGCCTGAGTTCTTCCCATAGCTGATGAATCCAAGGCTCATGCAAGGTCAGGTGACATCACCAGGTTGGTCATGGGAGAGCTGGCTAGAACAGATGGTGGGCAAGGATGTGGCCATGAGATCCTCATTCTGTCAGGGAGGTACATAGTGCTGAGTTCTACAGGGTGGGGGGAGCAGGTAGAGTGCTCTAGGTTACCATGTTTAGGGGAGAAATTAGTGTAAGAGAGTTTTGTTTTCTTTCTTGTTTTTTTCTTTTCTGTCTTTCTTCCAGTCTGCAGTTAAGGATGACCTTGAACTTCTGGTCTTTCTGCCTCCACCTCCCAAGTGCTAGGATTACAGGTGTGTACTGCCATAGCTACTTTATGAAGTCCTGGGGATTGAACTCAGGGCTTCATCTATGCTAAGTAAGTACTCTATTAACTGAGCTACATTTCCTACCCAAGAGAGCTGTGTTAAGAAAATTATTTGAACTGTTGAAGTTAAATAGTTCATGATGTTGAACACCTTTTTTGCAAGGGCCCTTGTTTAGCTTTGTGTCTTTCCATCCTAACTGCCAGATTCCTGAATTCCCAGCATTAGCATCTGAGAGCCAAGACTCTGCTCAAACTCTGGCCTTGGCCCAAGTCCCTTTGGTTCCCTCTGCTCTTGGTGTCTCTGTCCAAGGAAGATGGCAAGACCTGCTCTAACTATTGTCCTACAAGCACAAAAAAAAAACAACAAACATGGGTCAGGTTCCCTCTACAATGCTGGTGCAGAGGACACCTGCAGTCCTTGTCCCTGAGTGCTGGACTGTGTCACACATCTCGCAGGTGGGCTGCTGTGGGGTCCTATAGAGACACTGTTGAGCCCAATCACTCTAGGAGCCAGAATGTCCATGGTGCATTTGTAAAGGTTAGCCAAATACAATTATTTGATGTTTTCTGTCTCCCAGATGAGTATGAAATGAGAACTGTTGTGAGTGGGCCTAAATGGGTCTGCCACTCCAAGAGGAATGCGGTGGTGGGGTCCGTGTGCCTGTGTGAGAAAGCACCTTTCCCTAGAGGCCCAATAGAAACTCATATATCTTTACATTGACTTGATTTGGGAGAAATGTGTGTTTGGAAGGAGTCACATCATCTTTATTCTTACCCTGCCAGGCATATCCCATAATATTTCAACTTGTGTGATATTTTTACCATCCAAATGTCTTGTGATTTAACTTCAAATTGTCTCTCTTTGACAAAGCTGACCAAAGATACAGAGACATATACATCTGATTTAGGTGGCCTTCCTTAGCGGAACCCCACTGAATGTCGGGTTGCTCCAAGTGATCATTTGCAACCCAAGTGGAAAGCAGGTAAATGTGTATAGCTGTCTTCTAGTGGACAGAGCTGGCATTTTTTCAGTGAGAGAGAGAGATGGAAGGGTTAAAGTGACTGCCAAAACTGCAGAGGGGTGGTCACCCAGGAAGCTACCTAAAGGAGAAGGACTTGGGCCTGTGCCCTCGTGGAACTGAAAAAGCTAACTGGAGTGGAGTTCTGACAGATGATTTGAGACAATTGCTTAGTAGAGCACCCCAGGTTCCCACGGCTATAAAGTTGAGCAGCTCACTCATGGTAGAACACTGTGCTCTCTGAGATTTCTGGTGCTATAAGAAGGAGTCACAACAGTCATAACTGGAATTCTAAGAGCTGCAGTCAAGACTTAACAAAGGTCTGCCCCTTGTTTAGACCGATCTGGTACATGTGGTAGATGTGTTTGTTAATCAGGAGACTTCAGAAAGAGCTTGGTGGTGTACCAGTCTTAATGAGAAAATCCCAAATCCCTGGGGAATGTGATAATGAACCAAGAAGCACCTCCTCATTAGATCAGCTGTCTGTCTCCTGATGTATGCCTTGTGTACACGGCAGAATTTTTCCTTTATCGAAGTCATTAGAAAGCGGGGCTGGGGAGATGGCTCAGCAGTTCACAACATTTAACTACTCTTGTAGAGGACCTGGGTTCAGTTCCCTGAACTCACATGGTGGCTCACAACCATTTGTAACTCCAGTTCCAGGGGATTGGATGCCTCCTTCTGACCTCTGTAGGCATGCATGCAGTGCATATACATACCCATAGGCAAAACACTCACCGGCATGGCTTTTTTTAAATAAATAAAAAATGTAAAAGAAATAAAAACAGGGACTATGAATGTATCTTAGTCGGTAATGTATTTGCCTACTATACACAAAGCCCCATATTCTCTGGAAACTGGGTGTGGTAGTGCACACCTACAATCCCAATACTCAGGAGGTGGAGGCAGTATCAGGAGTTCAAGGTTATCCTTGGTTGTATAGCAAGTTTAAGGCAAGCTTTGGTTATAAGAAACCCTGTCTCAAAAATAATAACAAAAAACAATCATCTGGCTCTCAATTTTTTTCTTCGTTTTTTATTAGGTGTGACTGTCTTGCAGGGACCATTCCCCAGTATAATGATATAGTAAGGGTATTCTCTCTCTCTCTCTCTCTCTCTCTCTCTCTCTCTCTCTCTCTCTCTCTC